>JAIGNY010000681.1:92500-145721 GCA_020152595.1 Chiridota heheva
GATTTGCTTTAAAAACTAGGATTCAAAGCATTAGATGCACTTCCTGGCATTAGTAGTGCCGTTGTATTGTGGTTGTGTAATGCATTATGGAATAGCTTGCCGAATACGTATACGCATTGGTCAGTGTTGTTGTTATTTTAGTTGTGATATATCTACAGACGGAATTGAGATAATTACAGCAATTCAATTTGCGTGCTAAATAACCAATACCGAATATTCCTAACACACCAAGTATCAAAGCTAATTTTTCGCAAAATGTCTTTCCTAGAAATATAACCAATCTTTCATCTTAGATATATATGAAATCTAATATATACAACAATGGAAACTGCAATAGCAATGATGGTGGGTGGTGCTATAGTAAATGCTGTAGCATTCGGTGGATCGAACTTTTTGTGTTCCTCTTTAAAATCGAAAAAAGCTGATGAAGGAATGAAAAGACATGATTTAGCTCTTGAGCAGCCGAATCAAGCAAGAGAAGAGTGGAATAAGAAGCGTACAAAATATCTGGCATGTCTGGGCTATATGAATAAACAATTGCAAAAAGAAGCACATTCTAGGAAAACATTCACGGATATTGATAGCGCAATGCACACTTTAGGAGCAACCCGAAAAACTGGGTACTTTCAAATACCCAAAAAATTGGGTACTTTTATGTATTTACGTCATCGCATGAGCCTACACATTTGACTAGCCCTTACTAAACATATGGGATTTCTCATTTTCCACTCCGGATTGTTTAGAATTTTAATGGATATCCTGAAATTTTGAAGACTGATAGTAAATAGATATTCAAAACTTTTTGCAGCTGCTTTTTTAATTCACGGTTGCATTTTTGAGACAATCAATAAAATAGATTATGGGCAATCTGTATTGTTCATTTTCTCATAAAAGGCGACGATGAATTTCAAAAAGCAGCGGCAAAAAGTTTTTGATATCTATTTATTATCCGTCTCCAAAATGTTAGGATATCCGTTGAAATTCTGGACAATTTGGAGTGGAAAATGAGAAACCCCATATGTTTAGTGTGGGCTAGTCAAATGTGTAGGCTCATGCGATGACGTAATACATAAAAGTACCCAGTTTTTGGGGTATTTCAAAGTGCCCAGTTTTTCAGGCTGCTCCCGAACTGATGCAGAAATACTACATATTGGCAGAGGCACGGGTGGATATGCCGCTCGAGTTACAAACAAGTAGCAAACCGAAACTTAGTGAATATTACACTTCTAGCGAAGAACAGAAAAATAAAGAGATTTTATTTATACTATTAGGGCTTGGTGTAATAGGCGTTATTACTTATGAACATGTATATTAGTTATACGTCTAATTTATAATATATACTATGGACACAAGGACCAGAGACAAATTAATGAGGATATTGGAATGGGGAGGGTGCTGTAAAGAAGTTATCAAAAGAAACAAAAGTTTCTGAAAAGACAACTAGGGAATGGTTAAGCAAGCAAGCATTGTGGCAAATATATCTTCCACCACCTCAATATATTCCCCGACCAACAAGTATAAATAACAATAGTGCAAAGCCCCTGCATGCAGGAAGCTGTTTTAATCTTTTTACCCCGTGATACTGTTGTAAAGCTACGGATTGGGAGGAAAACATATAAATATGCCTTGACAATTGTATATGTAGTTAGTCGTTATAGGAAAGCCGAGCCACTAACAGATACATCCGCTGTCCAAGTGGCTCAAGCATTTGTAAAGATCTATAAGCGACGTCTATTAACATATCATGAAATAATAAAAGCGGATCCAGAAAAAGAATTTATGGCAAGTGTTGAAACTTTAATGAAAAAACATAATGTACGTATTCAAAGTGGGGGAGGTCGGAAATGATAGAGCACAAGCAATTGTTGAGAGGTTTAATAGAACACTAGCAGAAAGGTTATTTGGACATCAGTATGCACAGGAAATGTCAAAGCAGTCACAAAAACAGTCAACGGAGAGGGTATGATCTTTTCTGATAGAGGCACTTATGCTTATCCTCCTGATACTGAGTTACTTCCGAAAAGTCCAGTAGGTGATATATGTATTAATAACTTAATACAAATGACTTTAAAAAAAAAAAATGTTTTTATTTTTTTAGTAATTTAAGAAAATACTGTTTCTGTCATAAACTTACAGGATAGGGGGTGCGCCAGGATACCCAGGGATGGGCCAGAATCCCCAGCTCATTTTAGGGCGAAAAACGGCAATCAGAGTGTTAAAATGCGTGCGCCAGAATCCCCAACTTGTTTTCAGGTGAAAACAAAAATAAAAGCGTTATTATAAGGGGGCCAGAACCCCCTTTTATATACTACTACATTTAATGTTTTTTCTTTAAATTGTAGATACAAGCATGCTAATTGGCCCACTTTCATGTCGTCCCAAGAGGCCTATTGTGATGTATCTGCAGTAAAAATACATGACAGTCTATTCAAATCTGAGAGACTCTCTTTAAATAATCAAAGTTGTGCTTCCTGCATATTTGTTGTTTGGTGTAACTTTGAAGAGTTTACATTTTCATTCAAAATTTTATAAAACAGCTGCAATTTTACTGTTCAAATCATATATAATCAAACATGTTTGAAATGGGATCGTGGGTCGAAGATTGAAAGCTGTTTCATATTCGTTTGTAATGAAGCATTAGGAAACTTGAAAGCTTTACATCATGTACTTTTACGAATTGCCCAGATCCGCTACGCGTAATTGCTACACACTTAATTGTAATGACGTACAAACTAGGCGACGAGTGAGCACACAATTACAATGACGGGGTCGTCACCTGCGTAATCGGTTATGATACTAACAATGCTATCACGAAACGCTTAATACGACCCGGACGAAAACACAGGTACGACGTACGGACAGACATAACATCGACAACCAAGTCAATGTCCACGGCCTTTGATAACCAGTTGTGGTGCACTGGCGTGTCCACCAAACCCAGGCTTGAACCCAGGGCCTCATGGTTTGTACACAGGTATGATAACCGCTACACCACAGTAGGTACAAACTAGGTCCGGTGTTTTTACTTATATTACCGTGGACTTCTAAAATTCGAAGAATATTTCAAGTCTTTGTGCAAAAATCTACTTGCAAGAAAAAATACAAAATATAAATGTAAGGGCGTATTCTAAGGGGGCCACCCTAAAATTGAATGTTAATCTACCACGCAATGGTATACAAATATTCTGGTTAATATGAATATGTAGGTGACCTTTGCGTGTACGTTGTCTGTGGCCTATGGAGGCATTAAATTTAGTGTCTGTTGTGGACAATATATCTGTGAAATGCGCAAAAACGTGGACCTCACTGTTCGGTCTAGTGTTCGTTTAAATATAGCTAAACAATGTAAGCAGATTAAAAAAAAAAACATTTTAAAGATTGTTCTTAAACATAAAAAGTAAAGTAAAACAGCGAGTTTTAATGGGAAGAGAGTTCCATAATTTTGGTGCACAGAAAGAAAAAAAATCTCTGTTTCCAAAGGAGGAAACAGTTATTGGTGTTGTGAGAAGAAATTTAGCTGATGATCTAAGAGTCCGTTGGCGGATAGGAAACTGTAACTAGGGACACTTTTAATGGTAAATTAAGTTTCCTTGAAACGTTGCTAAAAACAAGGAAATCTACTTCTTTTTTTTAAATCCTTCCCATTACTAAAATTACCCGAAGATTTTCTAAACTAATACTTCTATCCGTTTTCTTTTTCCATTCTAAGATTCCTTCCTTTAATTCTTATTTAATAATATTTTTTGGATGAAGTTTGTCCCGCGCATTTCAAAATGGTGAACCAGAAATGCAGAAACGACATGTATTTTGTGAATACCACTTGCAATCTAGCATGCGATGGTAATGAGTGCGCAGATCTTCAGTTTCGTTTGTGCCGCACCAGAATATGAATGGATTGGTAAGTGCAGCACCTTTATTCGGTTCCTGAAAGCTGCATTTTAAGGATCAATTATCTCCTTCAAATTGTTGTAGAATTCATAAATTATGAATCGATCCTTAAAATGAAGTTTTCCTCAGACTATAATTTAGTTGTTAAATGTGATAACCAAAAGCGGAGTTTCTGGGTCAACAATACCACATGTCGCATGCGATGGTAATGACTACGTCTCGATTCTTTTTTTCACCACCTGAATATTAATGAATAAGTAAGTGCATCATATTCTTCCTTTAGGCCGGCAGAAACCGACGTTTAAAGATCACTTTAATCATTAAACTTGTGCATTTACAACACAGTGGAGGACGCTATTGACTCATTATCCACCACTCGTACCGTGTACTTTTACTGTGTATATGGATCACAAATGGTTCTTAACACTTTTACATGAATGGAAATAAAATAAATGTAAATATTTTTATTTATGATCCAAATATCTACAAACATTTTCCCCAAGAAATGTTTACCATCTCGATTTCTACCTTGCAGCCTTGAATTCCTATGTAATAGCCTAGCCTTGAAGAAGCGAAATCAAAACACAAGATTTTAATTTCAATTACCCCGTACGTTAGAGATGACAACGTGCCTTTAACGTAATCATTTTTTATTCGTGTTTTTTTTACTAGATTAGAAATCATTTGAGCTAATGCTGCCACTACATTTCCATGTACCTTTTAATTGGTTTCTTTGAAAATAAATCTCTCTTCAGATACCACTCCTGAAATTAGTAGCAACTGCTCCCAAGATCCAATCATGGGAAATATTTCAGCCAATGGGAAAAACATCACAATTGGAAACTGGACGATGCCAAGTAATTGATCCCGATATTACCTCATTCATTATCTCTGAACTAAAAGATAAGTGCCATCGCCAAATTGCAATTCAACCGCTTTATAATACGTTTTAAAGATCTACGCAATTTCTATATTATTGAAAAGATCTAAAAAACTTTTAAACCAAAAAATATTTCGATAAAGAAGACATTTGGATTTTAAGATCAATCAGAATTTAAGCAGATAAGGTTTTGAATTTTGAAAATAGGACATCTGGATTTTTAGTTATGTCTCATCAAAGTTTGATCAGTTTTTAATTAATACAAAAAATTTTGATTTTAAAATCGCTGTAAATTGGTCAATGATTAACCGATTCTTATACAAATTTGTTGGTATTATAATGATTCCAATGGATGGAAGGCAATTAAGCTGCGACATATCATAAATTATTACAGACATTTAAAAACCAAAGTATCTATCAAGAAAAATACCAAGGTTGCCCTGTACTACATCCAACTATTTACATACAATATGAAAATTGTTAACTCTAAAGGGGTCATTTTTTAACCGATTGTGGTGAAATGTGTTGCTACCCTAATGATTGAATGAATTTAAAGACATTTAGCTAATGTTACCTCTACACGTTCATATGCCTTTAAGCATATTTCATATGGAGAAAGTACTTTAAAAGATATTATTTTGTAACATGTGTAAATAAATGACTGGTACAAAAGTCTACTGCACAAGAATGGCGCCCTATTCCACTTTCTTAACAATTTAACGTATCTTAAAGACACTAATTGTTTTCACTTAATTTGTATTCTTCAAATATCAATCACGTGGTAAATTACCTCACTAGATTCTGTTTTACTACTTATCTGACATATCAATGCTTTTTTTAATATATATATATATATATATATATATATATATATATATATATATATATATATATATATATATATAATATATATATATATATATATATATATATATATATATATATATATATATATATATATATATATATATATATATATATATATATATATATATATATATATATATATATATATATATATATATATATATATATATATATATATATATATATATATATATATATATATATATATATATATATATATATATATATATATATAAGTTTTTTAGTAACCCTGTTAAGTTTTTTAGTAACCGTGGACATCTTTGATTTTGTTAATTTTTTAGCATTTTTCGTTATCTAGGGAAAATGCGAGAGATATTTTTCATCAACTAAGAGTTCTATAGTTGTAGCTTTAGGCTATTTCCAATAAAACATTCAAATAAGCATGCAGTTTACATTTAAAGAGGCGCTAACGTCTCAATACAAATCGCAATTACGTCAGTAAGTATATGACATGTATTTACTCACGTCAACAACGTTTTACAGTCGTTCCGAGAGAAGCGCATAGGCCTACTATACAGTTGAAATGTAGGTGTACATGGACGTTGTACGGTATACATATTAGCTTTGGTAACAATGGCACGGCCGAGTTGAATAGCGCTTAACAAATTTTTCGTTAGTTTCATAATGGGGATATTAATTGAAATTATACCAGTTATAAAGGTTCCATGTTTCCAATTCAAACTAGGGAAAAAGACAAAAACATGTGACCCTGACGAAATTCGAATTCGTTACGTTTGGCACTAAAGCAAATCACCGAACATGAGCTCGTCGCTCTAACCATTCGGTCACAGAAATGCTTTATAACAAATATTGCTTTATTATTGATATAGTGCAACATATGATCAAAAGAGGCACGAATAGCAATTGGTTCAAATTTCAACAAATCAAAAAATGGTCAATGAATATCCTTATGCCGATATCGCACCTTTACAGATCTACCTTTTAGTCATAAATCCATCTATAATTTCGCGGTCTGCGTCACTTCATCCTAAGGTGAAATTGTAACCGGCCTTCAGAAAGTGTTATCCTATTTATCTGTTCTGGCGTTAAAACGATTACATAACGTTACGTACTACATAAGTTATCTTCGGAAAGAAACTATCATTGGAATTATCTTTCTGCCAATAGCACACATAGTACGACCCGTGGACAAAAGGACGTATCTTGCAATAAACTATGTTGTTTTATATTCAAGGAAACATCTAGATTGCATAACATTTATAATTGAACTAAAGAGAGCCTACTTTCAAGGATTAATTAAGTGGTCAAGCAAGAATATTTTAAATGGGAGAGGACTTTAAAATAAACAAAAATCTTTTTCCGTTGAGAAGATATTCAAGCTCATAAAGTTCTGTCTTAACTGTGAAGAAATGACTGGTGTAGCAAGTCTATTATGGAAGGTTGGCACCCTCATCCTCACATTCTAAACAATTGTTAATGCATTTTAAAGACATTTGTTTCACCATTTTACTATTTGAATTATATTTCCTCAAACTTGCTTCAGGTGGTAAATCATAATTATCCATCCAGATTCTGGTTTAGAACTTTACTGATATATCCAATTGGGTAAGCCACAAAACTGCAGGACACAATATGATAGAATACATGGAGATTTTGGCGGCTTTGAGGCTTTGACGTCACAACTACTTTGATTTCAGTCGTTTGATAAATGATACTAAACTTTAAACTTGCCTATCTCCTTAACAAAATAAGATCATTTTGTTCCTTTTGAAACCCTAAATCTCCCCGTTCCCTTAAGGGCATGACGCGCGCTCTCCAACCTTCATAACCTTTTGCAGCTCTCCGTACCTCTGACCAACTTCTCCACCCTTTCAGGTTCATAAGATAACAAAAAGGAATTGTTATGCCAAACGTGATCAAAGTATTACAATTCTGCGAACGATTTGATATTAGTCTTAAAAAAGTCATACTTCATCAATGTAAAGATATTTCATGTAACTACTTGACGTTAAAGATTGCGTTCTGTAAATATGAAATTAATTGATATATTAAGTGTTTTACGAGATTCAGTTAATTTATAATCGATTTAGTAGTCTTTGTAAGGATTTTTCTTGATGAAGCTTTTAAGGCTTAAATGATTTGTGGCTTCAAAAATTATTATTTTGTTTAATAAAATGATTATTATTATTATGTAAATGACTTCAAAGGTCAAAGTGTAATACTTAATAAGATATCGTTGGTACAATAAGCACTAACAATACTACTTCGTGTAATTCATTTGATAGGTCTTTTAAGGATTTTCCTTCAGAATGCTTCACCGTAAAAAGTGTCTTATGTCATCATAGAAATATTATTTAGCGTGATAATTATTTTGTATTAAATAGTATTTATAAGTAAAATTATTATTATTAACATCATTATTTTGTAATGTATTTCAAATGTAAACAAATTTATTCTAATGTTCTCTATCCTTCGGAAGATCGAGAAGTCGTTCAAAATTGTAACTTCCTCGTAGTCTATAAGTAGACGTTTCATGAGTTTGGTATCAACAATGCTTCGCTTCATTAAATGTAAAAACAATGAAATTGAAATTCGATTTCATTCGATTTATATCTATTATAATGTAAGTCACATATGAATCATGAATTAAATTTTGAAAACGTATGTCGCAACACGACTTTTTAAAGAAAATATAGAACAATTTTGTTCACTTTCCTAAATTTCGCAAAAAAATAGGGTTAGTGTTAAGGGACAAGGTGAAAAGATGATTTAATATCATTATTTTATCTCATGATGAAAATTTTTACGATGAAAAAACGTATGCGGTGTTTAAGCGTCTGCGCTCTAAAATTATCTACTTCTATATGATTGCATATTAAATTTGAATTTGGATAGTGGATCTCGTGATCTGGAGACAAAGCTGTTCTTTTGATTGTTAGTACGGGCCAGACTGAACATCATGTAAACTATTTTATAGATACTGTTTTGCGTTATGCATTTTTTGTTATGTAAATCATCTAGAATGATTAAATGTGTAGTTGATAACTGTAGTATCTAACTAGATTAAAGGCTAATGGGTAGGTAGAGATTTTGCATTCACCAGAAAAGAGGTTTTCGATTTTTAAATGATGTCAGAAACACCTGTAGTTTCAGGGATAATATACAACTTTAGGAAACAGTGTAAAATAGAAAGAGAAGACCGTATTCACAATATTTCATGTAGTGCTTTAATCTCTCATCTACATTTCAGTCACTAAAAATCATGGTAACTCCAAAAACGGAATAACATATCTACATGTTTTTCACCAATATATATTTTTAATAATCCTCTTTCGTACAATTGACCATCAAAACCTACTGAAGTATTACTTTTAAAGATACCTTGTGATATCGGGAATAATGGGAAGTTAGATACACACGAAAAAGATTATTTATTAACAATATTGTCTGTGCTATAGCCTGGTAATATATGATCACATTCAGTGTAGATACAAGACAAGAGTGTTCCTTTCTAAATTTAGTTAGTGTTTGAGCTATAAATGATCACATTTTGAGGATTTTTTAAACATTATACAAGATTGTTGATGCAATGTAATTTATTTCTTATTTTCATTCATTACAAATGATGAGAATTGTTTTTGCTACACAGTGATTGACAGTAAGTATTTACCCAACACCTATTTGTTAGAATCGGTTACGTTGGATTTAATCAAAAACAAGCAATGTACATAAGTCTTATCAGGTACATACTGAAAATGTATGAAGCAGCAAAATTGTTATTTGTAGCCGATTTAAATGGGATGATTTGTCATTTTTTGTGTTTCAATATATTATGCCGCATATAATATAGTTTCATCTTTGATTAACGTGGTTTGAATTTTTTATTTTAAAAGTCTCTGTTTAAACATTACAGTAAAAAGCCACTTTACTTAAATTACATTATATAATTCGATTTCGTATTACACTGACAAGATTCATGTAAAATGAGCACGTCTATTACTAGTACACTAACTGGATGATTGGACGTCTTATTAAGGGTTTTTCTTACTTTAGATTCGCTAAGAAATTGCTGTCTCATAGCTTGAAGCAATAAACGATTCCATTATATTTTACTGCAGTCACGCTCTCCTTGGATGAAAGCTTGGCAAGGTGCCATAAAATAGAACAAAATAGCATCTGTTTTATTACTTTTCCTTCATTAAATATTAATTACCTGTCAAACTGCAATTGCTTATCACAAAAGGTTATTTATAATTTTGGAAAGAACAATCTTTGAATTGTAAAATTACTCATCTCATTTTCGTTTCAAGAGGTAATACAAAATTGGAGTTTCTAGCGTTTCGTCTTATTATTGTTTATAATGTTAGCAATTTAAAAGCGACAAGCTCAGTATTGGACCATTTGTGTGGTTCTAAGAGATATATCTTTACTGCTGGAACAATGCGAGGATGTATTCTATTGTACAACAACAAGTGTTTGCGCCTCTTTCAATATTTGCTTACAACTTCCGACTGGCTTACAATTCAAAATTTGATGTATTTCTATGAATTATTTGCTCCATCTCTGTCGCTGAGGATAAGTAACTCTATTGTTGTCAGAAATTAAATGTATTCATTTTAATTGGGGGAACTTAACAATGGAAACACCTTTATTCAGAATTTGCTGCGCTTCTTCAAAAACGTTTTATAGAAGGATTTCATGACGTGACTCTCACTCAACTGGACTCCATTTTGCAGGGCAGCGGCGTCGTTGCATTTCCCGTGTCTTCACACAGCCTAGTCACAGAACCAAAGTATATTTATTTTAACATAGGGTTGATGTGAGCAGTCTTGCTTAAAAGATATTGTCATTATACATTTAAAATCTCAGATTTTGTAATACATAAAACAATTTATGTAAGCATTCTTTGAGCAGCCAGATTGGGATTATATCTGTCTGACAAGCGTTGCAAGCGATGCTATAATGGCAATTCATGATTATTTAGTTAAAAAGGACCGTTCCATATGAGTTTAGTTCATTTATTGTTCTCACAACACTTACAAGTAAAGTTATATTATATAACAAACAAAAATATAACAGAAAAATGAATATAAAATAGTTAAGACATAAATACATACAAAGTTTGGAGGAAAAGGTTGTGAATGTAAGTGCTCACTAAAACTCTTCTGAACTTAACGTGGTGAGCACTCCCATTTATACTTACTGATATTGAAATGTAATATTAATAATACAGCTATGTGTGTATACACACATATATACTTACCCCTCATTCCACATACATTTGAAAATATGTGTGCATGTAGAGGTAGTCCTAGTCAAATTAAGCCCCGCCTCACACTCAATTACAACCCTGGAACACATCCCACACATACTTAGTGGAAAACACATCCATCCATACCAAAAAGAGAGAAGAATAAGTTAATTAACAATAGTTTTCGATGAAGTGCTTTTTAAAGTGTTTTCTTAATTGAGATGGGGATTTAAAATCTTTAGGATTTTTTAAATCTATTTTTTATATAAAGTGCAAGTGCGAACAATAGCCACACCAGAAGGTAACTAAGTAGCTCCGATGCGCCAATCATAAATTTTGCTGCTGTTCAGATAAATAAAAAAATAAAAAGGAGTAGCAGAAACGGAAAACTAAAAACAAATGAAATTTAAACATCACATAACCAAGGCAGTCTAATAGTATACACCAATTTGTAGCTGTCAACTACAACACACAGATAAAAAGCCTCGATCATCTCACAGACAGGAGGTAACGATGGACATGGGTCTTAAAAGCTTGGATGCTGTTATCTCTTATTTTACCAAGAGCAACAACTGGACTGATATTACATATTCTATAGGCAGTATGAAGCAAACTTCTTCTAGACAGTTTGTCCAAGCGACAGCAAAGGAGAGAGCATGATCAGGAGCAGAAGTGCTTGATCTTGTGGTACGCCGTCGGACAGAAATTGTGGGCAAAAATGATTGAAGGTATGCAGAGCAGTGGCTAGTGTACATCTTATACAATACAATAACTGCTGCAACCTGTCTTCTATGGTGGAGACTATTGATGGAGAGCATGTTTGTGGTAGTAAATCGTCCACACCTATAATTGTCAGTACCTTTCTTTGGATGGTTTTGAGAAGGCACAAGGTTGTATGGGATGCTTTCATTCAAGCTAAGCATGTATATCCCATTATACGTCGAACCCAAGCTTTGTAGACAGTAACTCTACCTACAGTGTCAAGTTTATTAGCAACTTTTTTTGCAGTGCTCCGAGCCTTCGACAAGTTTTATTTGCAGTTTTAAAAAGAAACAAATTTGGAGCACAAGATTTAGCTGTTTATTGTAGCACCAAGAATATCAATTTCTTTCTTGATATCCAACTTGCAGTTACCAAAGTACAAAGTAGGCTTGACAGGATCCCTCTTCTAGAAAGCACAATGACCATGCACTTTAAAGGTGCAAAGGTTACCTGCCATTTGTCTGCCCATGCTTTTGTTCTCCAAAAAATCAAGCTGGAAGAAGCTAAGTCACCTCAATCTGATAGAATTGGTGCAAAAAGGGTGGAATCATCAGCATACAGGTATAACTTATTATTACAGTACACACTTCAACCAGATCTTCAATAAAAACTGAAAACAAAAGTAGGCCCAAGATAGAACAATATGAAACCGAAGCATTGATAAAAGGATTGAAAGGGAGGGATTTCGCAATATTGACGGAACGATTACTTAGACTTTTACTTAAACTTTTAACTTGCAGTTACCAAAGTACAAAGTAGGCTTGACAGTATCCCTCTTCATAGAAAGTACAATGACCTTGCACTTTAAAGGTGCAAAGGTTACCTGCTATTTGTCTGCCCATGCTTTCGTTCTCCAAAGAATCAAGCTGGAAGAAGCTAAGTCACCTTAATCTGAAAAACAAAAGTAGGCCCCAGATAGAACAATGTGAAACCGAAGCATTGATAAAAGGATTGAAAGAGAGGGATTTCGCAATATTGACAGAACGATTACTTAGACTTTTAAAGCTGCACTTCGACAAGGGAAAAGGGGAATATTGCTACCGGAGTCCTGAAATTGGAATTGCGCATTTGCTTATTTTCAGTAAAAAGGAATTTTAAGTTAGTTGGTGAATCACCATAGATGCATTTAAAAGTAAAAGTGACAATATTTGTGTTGATGACATCTGGTAGCTTTGACAGATTTAGTGAAAAGAATAAGAGAATTATAATTGTAAGGTTGGGAATTTAATATATGACGGGAAGCTTTCTTTTGTAATAAAGATCTATCAAATTAGGACTTATTGGTACCAGACCAAATCATTGAACAGTAAGACTGTAAGATGGCAAGATTATGCTTAGGTAAATATAACGGAGAATGTCGTAACGTAGTCATCTATTCACGAGAGAAACATGCCAAGACATTTAATGGTGATACAGTACGTATCAAAACGCTTATTTGCTTATTTGAAAGTACGATGGCCTGCGAAAAAGAAAAAAATATTCAAATGCTTTAACTTATTTATATATTTCATATATTCCTAAAAAAAGTAACTTCTCTGTATCGACGTAAATAAATTTTCGTTCGATGCTAATGCAATACACCATCTTAATCAATAGATTAAGATTCACCTTACTCAGACAGTGTTTGTCTTGATCAGGACATACTGCACATCCTTCTCTCAAATTCAAAATTATATTAAGATCAGAGATCTACAAACTTAACAACTAAACAGGATTTAGATAATTCATGTTTCCATCGTGCGTTCTCGATTTTATCGTGAAACTATAAATATTGAGAAGAGTGGTAACATTTTCATATTGCATATCACCTTCAGACAGCAGTATGTCAAAAGGGTTTTGTGAAGAAAAAATTAATGAAGTTTATTTTTGGGCATTCTTATTATAAATTACACCTTTATTTGAATAGCCCTTTCAGCTGTCATACTGTCGTAATCGAAGGGACGAACGTGTGAACGGATAGGCTTCCGAACGGATGACATACAAACGGACGGACGATATGACGGACGTGCGAACGGATGGCCATGCGAACGGATGGACGGACAGATGGACGAAGGGTAAAGATGATATATGCCCTCTTTAATAGCTACGTTGGCGAGAGGATAATTGGCATCCATGATCAACGAAAACCGTTAATTTGAATATTCATAAAAAAGACCATCATATGTAGGTCCTTCACGGGCACTCTATATGCAAATGTATTTGAATATCCCAAGAATCCCGGTTATAATATTTTTGTTCTATACCATATGCGTGTAAGGATTAGCTTGTAAAGTTTGTAAACACTAAACCAAAAAGAAAAGAGGAAGGAAAACTAGGAACAAAAAAACATGCATAGCATTACGTAAAGTGTTAGTAAACGCACAAACTTATACACGCACAGGTAAGTAAATGATTAATGCTACTTACAAATTTCATAATTCAGAACACAAAAACAGGCAGGAAGAAATTCTTACAAAGAATATGGTCTTGTAGTTTGGTAGTACTAAATGAAAGGTTGAATTCTCTTCAAATAAAACAAGGACAAATTTGCAACAACAGTGAAACGTAGAAAGAACCTATACAACCCGGACAACTTTCAGGTTTTATCAAAAATCGCAAAAAATACATTTTTGATTGAAATAAAATGTGTCTAAAGCATGATTTTCTGAATGATTTTGCTTTGTTTTCAAGCATCTCTTGCACCCATTCGCCCCATATAGGGCAGGTCCGGCAGGAGGGTCTGCCACCAGTAGTTTCGCCATCCTTGGAAATACTTATACATGTCACCTTTCATGTGGACACGGTCACTCAATTAGCATTCATTTTTATCGAAATTACTCTTTTGTCTTTTAAACACTATAAAGAACAGCCTAGATTTGATGACTGGTCTAACAATACTATTAGAACAATACTTTTATCTCCCAACCGGGCAGGAAGTATGCAATCGGGGAGGTGAAATCCTCTCAGGGGACATTTTCCCCGTGCCCCCGCTTCCTACGCCTCTGGTTGAAACAGTATATCTATGACCAAAGGCGTGATCTCCATCGCCCCTCATGTTACAGGGGAAATTAAAGCCTTTCATTGCATGGAGGAAAGAGCCCAGGGGAAAGAGATGATTTCTAAAGTTAGTAGTGTTTCATCTGATATTTTCTGATTCCTCGAAAACCTGCTTTTTTCTGATTCTTCAAAAACCTGCTTTTTTCTTATGAATTTTGTTATTTTTTCACATTTCATATAATTTTCAGGCACATGCATACCCAATCATCTTTCATCATGTTAGGACTCAAATAATGCCATATAGCTTGCCAAACTTGCCATTTTCGCATGAAGGCTTCCTTGTTCTAGTCTGGGTCATATACCAGACGATATACAAACACATGACATTACCCTGACCAACAGAGCTAGTGAAATTGTTCTTGAAAATGTTATTTTCCCTAATGACTTTTTTTGTATCTTCAACAATCTTATTATTAGGCCTGTATTACAATTAAATGTAACTGTTATAATCCACAAAATTGTTTAATAAAAATCAACAGAAATGTCTCAATTGCATTGGTTGGTTGTTCATTTCTTTGTTGTCTATTTAAAACGTACTAGAAACGTCGGAAAGACGTGAAAATTTAACGACTTTAAACCGACCCCAGAAAGAAGAAAAAAACAGTTCAACTGCACACTGTTTTTAACTGGTCTCATCTCTTTTTAACAAGTCGTAACTGTTTTTACTTGGTAATGAACACATCAGCTATTAAAACCAGTTAGGCCTATCTGGAATCAACAGGAATTTATTGTTTTCAACAGGGACCATTACAAATCCCTGTTAGAACCAGTTAGGCTTGACTGGAATCAACAAGCATTTACTGTTTCCAATAAGGTCTTTTACAAATCCCTGTTAAAACTATTATCTTAGCTAGAAATTTTCTGTGGAATGGAAATTCTGATTTGCAGTTCAAAAATATATTTTTCACCAGGAAGTTTGCATCAATTCTTGTGAAATTTCCTTAAACTTTTGTGAAACTAAATTTCCTTCATTTTTGGGAAATTTCCATCAATTTTCTTGAAATTTGCATAATATTTGAAAAATTTACTTCAATTTTCGTAAAAATTGCATAAATTCTTGGAAAATTTGCTTCAAGTTTCGTGAAATGTCTTCAATCCACTTTCGGGAAATTAATAAAGTTATATCCTCCCCCTGCTGTAAGTATTGTACCACTACTTGCATCTGCCAACTCCTGTTCATAACGGATTGCAAAACTTGTACAAAACTCAGAGAAAATCAAAGCATGTATACATCTTTACAACCAGGGTGAGTTTTATGATGTAAATTTAAAAGTTCAAGATTACACATTTGTAGCTGATTTATGAACAGTATATGTGAAGATATTCCACTTATTATCAGATTAGGCAGTCCCAGAAAATATGTGCACGTGTGACGTGTGGATCAGTGATAAACAGGATTGGGATTCGGAGGGAGGGCGGTGTAGTCCTAATTGCAGAATACCCCGCAACTGCTAAGTTAACTATGAATAGATTTATTTTGAGAAACATTTTCGAGCAGACGCTTCCTGTTTTGACTCAGTGGACTTTTTGAATGAATTTACCAAATTCGTATCAATATTCTCTGGTGTGGCTCTGTGGACCTTTGGGATGAATTATAGGTGTGATGGTAATTTTTGCATAATCTCATACATACACCAGGAGTATCTTTAATGGTTCTGTGCTTAGGATGGGAATTTTTTATAATCTCATACTGTATATATACATCCTGGAACGGCTCCGCTGGTTCCAAACTTGTCACATAAATTATTTTAAGAACAACCAATAGTTCAATTTGGCAAATATATTTGTAGTATTTCCGTTGTCTTCTAATTCTGAGTGTGGAGGAAAGTTTTTTTTTTTTTAAACATAAAAGGGCTATGGACATTTTACAGGTCTTGCCATTCCCAAAGTATGTTTTCAATCAATATTTGCATGTTATTTCTTAGTTCACATTATCAATTTTATAGCATGTGAAGAAAGAAAAAGAAACCAATTGAGTTTATTCATTTAGATTTGCTTTTACTTTTTTCTAAGCAATGTAATATTTGATACAGAGTTAGTAAAGGAAATGCGATCATTGATCTTTGTAAAATTCCTCATTTGAAATAACTTTTCAACTGCAGATCTGACCTTCCAGAAACAGTTGTTTGTGTTAGAAACAGTTGCTTCCTGTTAAAACCAGAAACAAAACCTGTTAAGACCATTTGGCACCTGATGAAAACACTTCAGACCTGTTTAAAAACCTATTGAGACCATTTGACACCTGTTGAAAGCAATACAGACCAGTTGAAAACATTTTATACCAGTTGAAAACCTTTCAGACCAAAACACTTTAGATCTGCCACAACCAGAGGCAATACCTGTTGAGACCAGTTGATACCTGTTGAAAACAGTTCATACCAGTTAAAACCAGTCACCAAAACAAACTTGATCTGGTTTTAACTTGTGACTAGATAACCATTTGAACTGGTTTTAACTCTTTTTGTTTTGTTTTTCTGCTGGGCGATGTCAATATGACTGTTAACCCCGACGTCTATGGTTGGTCGAAAGGGATGTAACGCTTGCTTCAACCCTTTGTCGAAATCTCTATAACGCGTTGCTGAAACTTCGATATTGTTGTCGAAGTGTGGGCAACGCGTTATAGAAATTTCAACAACACCTTAAAGCAATTCGTTTTGGCCCTTTCAGCCAACCATATAGACGCCTCTCCGACGTTAACAGGACGTCGATTTTCGACGTTTAACTGAAGTCAAACAGACGTCAGCGGGACTCCTGATTTCGACGACGTCTAACGGACGTCAATGGGACGCACGGAGTTGACGTTTAACTGACATCGAACCGACTTCAACGGGACGCTAAAAATGCTTACAATGATACTGTGATGTATACACGGGAGATGAGACTTAAAATAAAGGCCTATCCAGTGCTGCAGCTTGAGCAGCCAAAAGTAACATTTTTAATGTCTTCTGGCATGCTTATGCGGAAAAGTGGTTTGAATACAATTATTCAAATTAAGTGTAAGTTAGCATGTAGACATGGGTGCAGATAGAGGGTAATATCTGATCACCCATCACATTTTATCGATGTTTGCACGAGTACCATGAAGTCCCAGTCGATGGAATGTTGGCCCCCAGTATATGGTTATATAAGCTTTCTTGGTTACTAATGCGATAAAGAATATTGCCTGTTCAAAATTGACAAAAAGGTAGCCTGTAACGGACAGAAAAGAACAACATAATTTGTGTTATACTTTTTTTTTTTTTTTTTTTTTTTTTTTACAAGAATCGCTAGTGGGCAAGTTGCCCCTAAATGCGCCTATGTATCAATTTCGGTTAATTACTCCCCCTCATTTGCATCAATACTCAAGAGGTTCCTCAGAACGGTAGAGTCAGAATTTCTTTCTCGCTGTTTTCAAAATGTATTTATTTGCTACTTTATGAGTGAAACGTCATAGTCATCCTTTGATATTGAGGAGGATGATATAAACCAGAAGAAGGGTTAATGCCACAGATGGAGGCGCGCCAAAGCTTTTGACGCGAGGTTGTAAATTGTTTAATTGTTCTGATAGTATTTTTAGACCAGTCATCAAATTTAGGCTGTTCTTCATAGTGTTTGATAGACAAAAGAGTAATTTCGATAAGAGTGAATGCTAATTGAGTAACGGTGTCCACGAGAAAGGTGACATGTATGAGTATTTCCAAGGATGGCGAAACTACTGGTGCCAGACCCTCCTGCCAGACCTGCCCTATATGGGACGAATGGGTGCAAGAGATGCTTGAGAACAAAGCAAAATCATTCACAAATTATGCTTTAGACACATTTTATTTCAATCAAAAATGCATTTTTTGCGCTTTTTAATAAAACCTGAAAATTGTCCGGGTTGTACAGGCTCTTTCTACGTTTCACTGTTGTTGCAAATTTGTCCTTGTTTTATTTAAAGAGAATTCAACCTTTCATTTAATACTACCAAACTACAAGACCATATTCGTTGTAAGAATTTCTTTCTGCCTGTTTTTGTGTTCTGAATTATGAAATTTGTAAGTAACATTAATCATTTACTTACCTGTGCGTGTATAAGTTTGTGCGTTTACCGACACTTTACGTAATGCTATGCATGTTTTTTTTGTTCCTAGCTTTCCTTCCTCTGTTTTTTTTGGTTTAGTGTTTACAAACTTTACAAGCTAATCCTTACACGCATATGGTATAGAACAAAATATTATAACCGGGGTCCTTGGGATATTCAAATACATTTGCATATAAAGTGCCCGTGAAGGACCTACATATGATGGTCTTTTTATGAATATTCAAACCAACGGTTTTCGTTGATCATGGATGCCAATTATCCCCTCGCCAACGTAGCTATTGAAGAGGGCATATATCATCTTTACCATTCGTCCATTTGTCCGTCCATCCGTTCGCATGGCCATCCGTTCGCACCTCCGTCATTTCGTCCGTCTGTTTGTATGTCATCCGTCCGGAAGCCTATCCGTTCGCACGTTCGTCCGTTCGATTACGACAGTATGACAGCTGAAAGGGCTATTTAAATAAAGATGTAATTTATGATAAAAATGCCCCAAAATAAACTTCATTATTTTTTTCTTTACAAAACCCTTTTGACATACTGCTGTTTGAAGGTAATATGCAATTTAAAAATGGTACCACTCTTCTTAATATTTATAGTTTCACGATAAAATCGAGAACGCACGATGGAAACATGATTTATTTCAATCCTGTTTAGTGGCTAAGTTTCCAGATCTCTGATCTTAATATAATTTTAAACTTGAAAGGAGAATGTGCAGTGACAAACACTGTCTGAGTAAGGTGAATCTTAATCTATTGATTAAGATAGTGTATTGCATCAGCATCGAACGAAAATTTATTAAAGTCGATACAGAGAAGTTACCTTTTTCAGGAATATATCAAATGTATAAATTAGTTAAAGCATTTGAATATTTGTTTCTTTCTCGCAGGCCATCGTACTTTCAAATAAGCAAATAAGCTTTTTGAGACGTACTGTATCACCATTGAATGTCTTGGCATGTTTCTCTCGTGAATGGCTGACTACGTTACGACATTCTCCGTTATATTTACCTAAGCATAATCTTGCCATCTTACAGTCTTACTGTTCAATGATTTGGTCTGGTACCAATAAGTCCTAATTTGATAGATCTTTATTACAAAAGAAAGCTTCCCGTCATATATTAAATTCCCAACCTTACAACTTTAATTCTCTTATTCTTTTCACTAAATCTGTCAAAGCTACCCGATGTCATCAACACAAATATTGTCACTTTTACTTTTAAATGCATCTATGGTGATTCACCAACTAACTTAAAATTCCTTTTTACTGAAAATAAGCAAATGCACAATTCCAATTCCAGGACTCCAGGAGTAATATTCCCCTTTTCCCTTGTCGGAGTGCAGCTTTAAAAGTCTAAGTAATCCTTCTGTCAATATTGCGAAATCCTTCCCTTTCAATCCTTTTATCAATGCTTCGGTTTCACATTGTTCTATCTTGGGCCTACTTTTGTTTTTCAGATTAAGGTGACTTAGCTTCTTCTAGCTTGATTCTTTAGAGAACGAAAGCATGGGCAGACAAATGGCAGGTAACCTTTGCACCTTTAAAGTGCAAGGTCATTGTACTTTCTATGAAGAGGGATACTGTCAAGCCTACTTTGTACTTTGGTAACTGCAAGTTGGATATCAAGAAAGAAATTGATATTCTTGGTGCTACAATAAACAGCTAAATCTCGTGCTCCAATTTTTGTCTTCTTCAAAACTGCAAATAAAACTTGTCGAAGGCTCGGAGCACTGCAAAAAAAGTTGCAAATAAACTTGCACTGTAGGTAGAATTAATGTCTACAAAGCTTGGGTTCGACGTATAATGGGATATACATGCTTAGCTTGAATGAAAGCATCCCATACAACCTTGTGCCTTTTCAATACCATCCAAAGGAAGGTACTGACAATTATAGGTGTGGACGATTTACTACCACAAACATGCTCTCCATCAATAGTCTCCACCATAGAAGACAGGTTGCAGCAGTTATTGTATTGTATAAGATGTACACCAGCCACTGCTCTGCATACCTTCAATCATTTTTGCCCACAATTTCTGTCAGACGGCGTACCAAAAATCAAGCACTTCTGCTCCCGATCATGCTCTCTCCTTTGCTGTCGCTTGGACAAACTGTCTAGAAGAAGTTTGCTCCATACTGCCTCCAGAATATGTAATATCAGTCCAGTTGTTGCTCTTGGTAAAATAACAGATAACAACATTTAAGCTTTTAAGACCCATGTCCATCCTTTGTCCTGTATGTGAGATGATCGAGGCTTTTTATCTGTGTGTTGTAGTTGACAGCTACAAATTGGTGTATACTATAAGACTGCCTTGGTTATGTGATGTTTATATTTCATTTGTTTTTAGCTTTCCGTTTCTGCTATTCCTTTTTATTTTTGTATTTATCTCAACAGCAGCAAACTTTATGATTGGCGCATTGGAGCTACTTAGTTACCTTCTGGTGTGGCTATTGTTCGCACTTGCACTTTATATAAAAAAAATAGATATAAAAAATACTAAAGATTTTAAATCCCCATCTCAACTAAGAAAACACTTTAAAAAGCACTTCATCGAAAACTATTGTTAATTAACTTATTCTTCTCTCTTTTTGGTATGGATGGATGTGTTTTCCACTAAGTATGTGTGGGATGTGTTCCAGGGTTGTAATTGAGTGTGAGGCGGGGCCTAATTTGACTAGGATTACCTCTACATGCACACATATTTTCAAATATATGTAGGAATGAGGGGTAACTATATAGATGTGTATACACACATAGCTGTATCATTGATATTACATTTTAACATCAGTAAGTTTACATGGGAGTGCTCACCACGTTTAGTTCAAAAGAGTTTTACTGAGCACTTTCATTCACAACCTTTTCCTCCAAAATTTGTATGTATTTATGTCTTAACTATTTTATATTCATTTTTCTGTTATACTTTTGTTTGTTATATATCATAACTATACTTGTAAATGTTGTGAGAACAATAAATGAAATAAAATATGAATTGCCATTATGGCATCGCTTGCAACGCTTGTCAGACAGATATAATCCCAATCTGGCTGCTCAAAGAATGCCTACATAAATTGTTTCATGTAATTACAAAATCTGGGATTTCAAATGTATAATGACAACATCTTTTATGCAAGACTGCTTACATCAACCCTATGTTAAATATATATACTTTGGTTCAGTAATTTCAGACCTATATCAAATCTTTATCTCGTCTTCAAAGTTATAAAATGTCACGTGTTTCTTCTGCCCAACGTAACACTTCTATTAATGAAAATTTCAGGCTCAATGTGTTTATCTCAAACTTCATTTTGCTAAGACTTCAAAGGTGCGTGTAATTAATAAACAAATTAATTACTGCTGACTAGATTAGGAGAAAGCACTGGTTCTTTTAGGTGTATTTTGATCCAAAGATCAAACCTAATGCTCCAGCGCCTCTCTGGCGTTTGATATCAAAGCAAAACGTTTTCCTTATCAAAGTTATATTCAATAGTTATTCTGAAGCCAGTCATAAGATTGTTGTTAAAACACAGCATCTACAAAGCATCTGCTTAAGTACAGTATCCCCAGGGATCAGTCTTGGGGTACAACTTTTCACAATGTACCTGCATCTCTGCAGTTGGGGTATAGAATTAATGACAATCAGGTTTATTGGGTATCCTACATGGTCAATCTTGGAGCCTAGCCTTGCTGTATGTACATCTTGACAGTACTTTTGACGACATGATTGATGCACAACGCACGGAAATAATGGTAATCAGGTTAACATTGTTCTGAAGGAACCATCAGCTCTACGAGACCATGTCCGCGGACAGGAATTTGAAAGGGGCTTCGTATATCTCATATGAAAAATAACTTTATTCACTGAGATCAACTCATTCTTGCAGATTCGAAATACCAAATACTTACAGAAAAATCTTGGGAGATTGTGCATTTTCTGTAGCTGGGCCAAAAGAATAGAATAGAATGCCTGCCGAGATAAAATGTATAACGTCTTTCCCCCTTTTCAAGATGAAACTTAAAACTCACCGTTTTCAATTATCACTTAAATGATTACTCAGCTTGACTATTTGCTTTTTATTTTGATTCCAAAGTGCCACTAATTATAGTTAGTACTATACAAGTGTGCGCTATATAAATAACACCTATCATTATATTATTACTGTTATCATTATTATTATTATTATCAAATTTGATTAGACATTATAACATTTTAGTGAAAAATGACCTAGAAGTGTGTAGTGTAATGTCATATTTAAAGATCCAAGACGATGTCTTCATTTCAAAATGAATTGCTTCTTTCTGAATTAGCTAAATCTAGTTTTGCATTAAAGGTTCAGTGAAATAATTTCTTTCTAATATAAATGAAAATCGTTCGAAATTTTGCCTCAGGATTTTATCAGTTATTTCAAGTGTATCCTACCTATTTCATGACATGTGACCTGTGCATAATTTTTTAGTTTAGAATGATGCAAAGAGAATTGCATCGTAAGGTATGTAACTTATTGGAAAATGCCACATGTAATATAAAAGATCTCAAATGAGCTGAATACCAGATAGTACCTTATCAATATGCTGGTTTTGTATGGTACGATCTATAGAACAATTCAAGGAATGCTATAAAACATAAGCCCTACTGCATCATTTACTATAGCCGTGGATATCGGTTGAGTAGAAGATGTGGATTACAAAAGAGAAAAAATGGCGTTGTTTCATCTGAGTAAGGTGTTTTTGACGATTCTTATATTGTAAGTATAGTGTTGGTTTTTGCTTCTTATTAACTGGCTGAAATATATTTCAAAGATACGAGTTAATGCAAAACAACATGATATTTGATTAAAAAAACAAGTAACTGTTTTGAGCCTCATAAATTAAAATAAAAGTACAAGGAACGAGTTCGAACATGATATTTTCCTTCCCTAATTAAATAATCAAACAAACCTCTTATGAACAATATTACTTTATGTCTCCTTTGTTTTGATCATGTGTGTATGATACAGGTTGTGTTTTTGATATCAAAAAGTTAACTCGGACAAACCATTTTTTTTCATTTGCTGGTCATTCAATTAAGCGTTATTAACATGGGTTGGAGGTTCATGAATATACTTTGTACGCAGGTTTTTAAGTGTTTGAATCGTTTCATGCATTTTACTCTCGGATTTCTTGTAATCGCAATGCAACATTAATTATAGTCTCTTTGGTATCAATATTGGAAAAGGCTATTACCAAAAATCTTCATTTCTTGTTGGGGTATTACTATTAATATTGCATCATGTTGGTGATGTACATTTAAATTACCCAACACGTTTTTAATGAAAAGATCAGATATAAAGTCTGTAAAGAAAAAGTTATCTAAATTGAAAGGGCGTGCCCTCATTCTAAAAAGGCACTTTTCCTCTTTGAAAGGGTTTATTTACTTCTGATAATCGGCACGTTTCCCTTCGAAAAAGCGCACTTTTTAAACTTTTAAGAAAAGTAGGGGGTGGAGGAGGACGTGACCCCTATAATATATGGTGTAGAAGTGTTACTGAGCTAAGCTGCAGAGCTGTATTTGCCGAGTTGCGTTTCTGTGTAAACAGGTAAATGAACTGTGAATAATTTCTTGTCAGGCATCTGTCGAGTTGCTTAAATACATAGGCCTTTACTTATTGTTTATGTAGGCCTTATTTCTTACTTTGGCATGTTTGGTTTCGTTAATAATTATATTTTGATCACTGGACTACTTCGCATTTGTTTGTAAAGGTTTGTTTGATGAGGTTTAACGGCACCACGACAGACAGCATAAACACACTGTGCCCGAGAGAATAGAGTATATCAGAGGTAAAAACGTTGGAGAAGTTGAAGAGAGTGTAGTAGGTAGATATAGGACGGAGAGGATTACATCAATTAAATATAGCTAAGTTATTATAGCAGGTTTGGCGTGGGAGGAAGACGATTTTTTGGGGGAGTTTTTGCAGAATAGCTCGGCAATGGAAAAGAGTGGGCAGTCAATGAGGATGTTTTGACAGTTAGGGGCCGTGACACTTTTTGCAGAGTGGTGGGGGGTAGGTTAGGAGGTGGGAATAAGTGAAGTGGGTGTGGCCAATTTTTAGGATACAGACATGGTCTTTGCGAGAGAGGCTGTGGTAGTGTGTTTGGTGGGAATGGAAGGGTCATGAATGGATGTTGTGGAGTCTGTTATCTGTGTTAGTGTCCCAATTTCATTGCCGGCGGTGACGGACACGTGAAACAATAAGCGGTTGATGTCAGCATCAGGGGCGTGTCTAGCTTTTCCGTTTTGAGGCTAAATCACCTGAAAACACATAGTAGGTTTAGGGTCCTAACAAAGGTTTGAGTTTGAAATTAAGGGATGTCCGCCCCACCCCAACCCCGTCCCACGTGGCACCCTACGTACGTCCCGTGTGGCACTCCGCGTTCGTTCCACGTGGCACCCCGCGTACGTCCCACGTGGCACCCCGCGTACATCCCACGTGTCACCCCGCGTACGTCCCACGTGGCACATAGCGTACGTCCGACGTGGCACATAGCGTACGTCCCACGTGGCACCCCACGTACGTCCCACGTGTCATCCCGCGTCCCACGTAGCATCCCATCCCTTGTCCCACGTGGCATCCCGCGTCCCACATTGCGTCCACATGGCATCTCGCGTCCCACGTGGTATCCCGCGCGTCCCACGTCCCACGGCATCCCCACGTCCCACGTGGCATCCCGCGTCCCACCCCGCGTCCCACGTGGCATTCCACGTCCCACGTGGCATCCCGCGTCCCACGTGGCATCCCGCGTCCCACGTGGCATCCCGCGTCCCACGTAGCATCCTGCATCCCATGTCCCACGTGGCATCCTGCATCCCACGTGGCATCCTGCATCCCACGTGGCATTCCGCGTTCCACATGGTATCCAATGTCCAACATGGCATCCCATGTCCCTCATGGCATCCCATGTCCCACATGGCATCCCATGTCCCACATGGCATCCCATGTCCCACATGGCATCCCATGTCCCACATGGCATTCCACCATATCTCCCACATGGCATCCCACCCCATGTCTCACATCCCTTGTGGCATTCCACCATGTCCCACATGGCATCTCATTTTATGAACTACATGGCATCCCACCCTATGTCCCACATGCATTCCATCCCATGTGCCAAATGACATCCCACCTCATTTCCCACAAGACATCCCATTCCAAGCCTTGTCCCACATGGCATTCCACGTCTCACATGGCATTCCACCATATATCCCACATGGCATTCCCTTATGTCCGACATGGCATTCCACCGTATCTCTCATATGGCATCCCACCCTGTGACCCACATGGCACCCAACTCAATGTCCGACATGGATCCTATCCTACATGTATGTCCCACATTAATCCAACCATATGTACCACATGACATCCTTCCTATGAACCACATGACATCCATCCCTGTGTCCCACATGGCATCACTCCCTATGTCCCCCATGGCATCCCACCGTATGTCCCGCTTCAGTGGCTTTTCACTTGTCCCACATGGTATCCCACATATGATCCCATCATATGTTCCACATGGTATCCCTCCCGATGTCTCAATGGCATCCTACTTTGTCCAACATGGCATCACAACCCATGTTCCCATGGCCTACTACCCTATGTCCCACATAGCCTCCTACCCTGTCCCATATGGTATCCCACCCCATGTCCCATATGACATCCCATCCCATGGCATTCCACCCTATGTCCCGCATGGCAATCCACCATATATCCTACATGGCATTCCATCCCGTTCCACATGGCATCCCACCCCATGACATCCCATAGGCTCCATAAGAAGTCTCATCCTAGCAATCAGTCCCTGATTGAGCATACTATGAATGAAAGTGTCAGTTCATATAATAAGTTGTATGCAAATGACCTGTTGAATACGTTTGTTTGATGATGGCTTAACGGCACCACAATAACTAAGGTCAAATTGTGCCTAAGAGATCAGATCATTCTAGAGGTAGGAAGTAAAGGAAACAGGGGTAGAATGAGAGGAATTTAAGGACAAAAGGTCAGAAAGCTGTGATCGTGAGGGGAGGTGCATGGCTGAAACAAAATTAAAGTAGAGAGGGGGTGGAAGAGGAGAAATAAATATGGTTGTAGAGGGAGGCATGCTAAAGGAAGGAGATAATTTTATCCGGAGGACTTTTCTGAAAGAACTCAGCAATTGAGTTGTAGGGAGCGAGGGAAGCTCTGGGAAGCTTGTACAGGGGGCAAGCAAGGAAAACGTGATGGATTGTGAGGGTGCAATGGCAATTGTTGCAGAGGGGTTGGGGGGAGCCAATAAGGAGGTGGGAGTGGGTGAGATGAGTGTGACCAATTCTAAGACGGGTAATATGAACGTTGTCAATACGAGAGAGGTTGTTGATGGTGGCTTTGATCGGAATTGTGGGCTGGAGGACATGGAGTTTGTTATCAATTTGGGACTTCCATGAGGTTTTCCAGCGGTCCCGAACAAGAGAAGCGATAAGCGGTTTGATGTCAGAAAGGGTTTTGGGAAATGAGCAGGGAGGAGGGTGAGGGCAAGCTTAGCGGCTGCATCAGCCCTGTCATTACCCGGGATGCCAACATGGCTGGGTATCCAGAAGAAAAAAATACTTTTCCTGCAGAGGGTGGGAGAAAGGAGTTTGCGGTGAAGGAGGTGGCATGTGAGGTTATCCCATTTAAGGTTGAGTAAAGAAGTAAGAACAACCTTTGAGTCGGAGAAAATAACAAAGTGGCTGAGGGGAGTACTCAATAAAGTTGAGGGCAAGGAAAATGGCCTTAGCCTCGGCTGAGAAGATGGATGAGTAGTCGGGAAGTCTGCTTCTGAGGGTGATGTCTTGGATGACCGCAGCAGCAGCTGTCTTGTTGCCCTCCTTGGACCCATCAGTATAGATGGAGGTGTAATTTGAGAGTTGGTCTTTGACTTGGTTGTGGAGACTGATGAGGAGGTTAGGATGGGTTTGAGCTTTGTGATGAGTGGAGAGGCCCAGGTGGACAGAAGGGAGGGGTGGCCCAAGGAGGAAAAGTGGGCCAGGAGAAGGTGCCGAGAGTGGTGGGGTTGATGCCGAGATGGAAGAGGTCTGATTTAATGCGTAAGCCAAAGGGAGGGGATATGGTTTTAGTCATATCAAAGAGGGTGGAGAAATTGGGGTACCTAATGAGGTTGTAAACAGGGTTCTGGGTGTTGGTGAGGACCCTAAAAGCATAGGATAGGCTAAGCTTTCTACATCTAAGTAGAAAGGGGTTTTTGTTGGCTTCAACATGAAAGCTGGTGATTGGGGAGGTCCTGTAAGCACCTAGACAAAGCCTGAGGGCTTTATTTTGGATGGTGTTGATGTGGTTGAGGTATGAGTTGTGAGCGACACAGTAGACAATATTGCCGTAGTCAAGCTTGGCACGAATGGTGAGCCTGAAAATTTTGAGGAGAGCAAAGCGGTTCGCACCCCAAGTGGTGTTGGAGAAGAGTCTGAGGATGTTGAGGGAGCTGTTGCATTTCAGTTTCAGGTTGGTGATGTGTTGCTTGTAGGTAAGCTTAGGGTCTAGAGTTAGACCCAGAAACTTTGTGTGTTTAACTTTTGAAATGCGATTACCATTGAGCACAAAGTTCGAATTGGGGTGGAGGTTGTTGAAATGACAAAAGTGCATGCAGACTGTCTTGTCTTTGGAGAATTTAAAACCGTTTTTGTTGCTCCAGTCTTGCAGCAGGTCGAGGCTGGTTTGGAGCCTACTTTTAACAATAGGAGAGCTCGGGGGGAGGAGTAGAAGATGGTGAAGTCATCCACATATAAGGTACGTTTGATGCTGGGGCCAAGGTAATCCGCGATGTCATTGATGCTCAGGTTGAAGAGAGTGGGAGAGTGGGAGAGAGGATGCTGTTTTGGGGACGTCCTCTTTTGAGAGGGGGTACGGGTTGAAGAGGGTGTCAAGGCCAATACGAGAGAACCTGTAAAACCGCCTGGATGAGAGGAAGTTTTGAATAAAGATGTGGGGGAGATGGCCTCTGAGGCCGATGGTGTGAAGTTTGCGGGTAATGCCGTATTTCCAAGTAGTGTCTGGATAAAAGCTTTTCAAGGTCAAAAAATATGGCAATGAGGTGTTCCTTTTTGCAAAGGATTCCCGGATAGCGGTATCGAGCGTAATTAACTAGTCTAGGGTATTGCGACGTTTTCGGAAGCCGCTTTGGTCAGGAGAGAGGATTCTGTTGGTCTCAAGAAACCAGTTTAGTCTGTGATTAATGATCATTTCCATAATTTTATAGAGACAGCAAGTTAGGGCGATGAGGCGGTAGCTGGAGGGTCGGTACCGTCTTTCCCCGGTTTACGGATGGGGATGACAATAGCTGTCCTCCATATTGGGGGAAAGGAGGAGGTCCAAATGTTGTTGAAGATTGTGAGTAAGGTAGTGGTGGCCTTGATGGGGAGGTGTTTCAGGAAGTGGTAGGGGATGTTATCTGGGCCCTTGGAGGTACAGCCAGCATCGTGGATGGCAAGGTTTAATTCAGAGAGGGTGAGAGGGGCATTGTAGCTTTTGGAGTTGTCGGGAGGAAAAGTGATTTTCCGGGCTTCATCAGAAGCTTTTTTGGTTTTGAAGGCATTGGAGTAGTTGGTCGAGGATGAGATATTGTTGAATAAGAAAACAAAAGTGTGGACCGCCGGACACACGGAATCGCTATTACATAGGTTCACATTATGCTTCGCATGCTCACCAAAAAATTCAAAAGATTTCCCGAAAATACAAGCATAATTCGTGACAATTCAAGGAGAATTCCTGACAATTCAAGGAGAATTCCTGAAAATTCAAAAACAATTGCCGAAAATTCAAGATTTTGCACTTAGCAGCAACATTTTATGGAAACCTATTATCTGCTTGCATCCAGGACAATTTTCCCTGAGAGGTGATACTTTCTACATCCCTTGCCAGGACAAGTGTTGGCAACTATTCACTATGGCATTGGGCGAAAAGGTAAACACGTAAAAAAGGCCTATTTGAAAATTGTATTGCTTTGAAAATACACTTGTTCTTTAGGGGGTGGGGATGCCCCTGTTAATATGAAGACTTTTACCTCCCTATCTGAAGATTTTGGGTCCAAAATTGAAGGATTTGTTGATCCAAAATTGAAGATTTTGAGGCCAAAATTAAAGATATTTTGTTCATTTCTGGTTGCAAACTAGAAAAGTTTGGGTCCAAAACTAATGATAACTCAATCAATGCGATTAAAAAGAAATGTTTTCTATGGTTCATTTGATATTTCAGTTAATCATAATTGTGGCTTTAACAATTTTCTTTTTGGGAGAGGGGGAACGGCATTTTAGGCCAATAATATAGCACCCCTTAGACACGCCACTGGTTGGCATGTGTTTTGGGGAAGGGGTTCTTGTTTCTATAAGTTCATCTCTTTAAACAGGTTGTCAAAGGTTCGCCATGCATAATCGTCAGACCTTATTGCCCTGAGCGATGCAATACTTTATCATTACTCTTTATTTTCACTATTTAGAATGCGGATGAATGCACTAATTTGCAATTCAAGATCTACTGTGGAGTGAGGCTACAACTAGAACAGTTTACCTCATTGGAACCTTTATATACATCTTCATTGCGAATGAAAGTGACAATCTGTCCTTTAAAGGTGTATAAACAAGAGGACACAACATAAACTATAAGTTTACCTCATTGGAACCCTTATTACTGTCCTCAATGCGGGTGAATGTTAATCTTGTCATTTAAAGGCCCATGGATGCGAAGAGGTAACTTGAACTATAAGTTTACCTCATTGGAACCCTTATTACTGTCCTCAATGCGGATGAATGTTAATCTTGTCATTTAAAGGCCCATGGATGCGAAGAGGTAACTTGAACTATAAGTTTACCTCATTGGAACCCTTATTACTGTCCTCACGCGGGTGAATGTTAATCTTGTCATTTCCTCAATAAGTTTACCTCATTGAACCCTTATTACTGTCCTCAATGCGGATGAATGTTAATCTTGTCATTTAAAGGCCCATGGATGCGAAGAGGTAACTTGAACTATAAGTTTACCTCATTGGAACCCTTATTACTGTCCTCAATGGGGATGAATGTTAATCTTGTCATTTAAAGGCCCATGGATGCGAAGAGGTAACTTGAACTATAAGTTTACCTCATTGGAACCCTTATTACTGTCCTCAATGCAGATGAATGTTAATCTTGTCATTTAAAGGCCCATGGATGCGAAGAGGTAACTTGAACTATAAGTTTACCTCATTGGAACCCTTATTACTGTCCTCAATGCGGGTGAATGTTAATCTTGTCATTTAAAGGCCCATGGATGCGAAGAGGTAACTTGAACTATAAGTTTACCTCATTGGAACCCTTATTACTGTCCTCAATGCGGTGAATGTTAATCTTGTCCTCATGGATGCTAAGGATGAATGTTAATCTTGTCATTTGAAGGCCCATGGATGCTAAGAGGTAACTTGAACTATAAGTTTACCTCATTGGAACCCTTATTACTGTCCTCAATGCGGATGAATGTTAATCTTGTCATTTAAAGGCCCATGGATGCAAAGAGGTAACTTGAACTATAAGTTTACCTCATTAGAACCTGGCAAGGAGACGATAATGTCACCCAATTGTCTACTTGATATGTCTATGTTGTCAACTGGCTTTACTTGGAAGCTACACTTCCAACTTATGAACCATTTTCGTGTTGAAGCAAAAGTTCTGTAATGAATCCATAAAGTACAAAATGGAATTATGATAAAAAGACAAACTGTATATGCTCATAAATTAAAGAAAATTGCAAAATACACAAATTTAGTTTCTTTTTTTTTAATCAGTACCACAAATGAAGTGACAAAAATACTGCATTACAAATGACACAGCAAGTAACAAAGCAACAGGGAGGAATTATGCAACATTCACCATCATGGGTGATTAAATGACATGCCTGTAGCCAATGGGGTACATGTGAGCATTGAACACACCCAAATAGCACTGAGGCCCGGTATGGTATTATGAAAAATGGATAGTTTTGTGATGGGACAGAAGGACCCTTACACAAGAACTAATCACTATGTTATTCCTTTTTTTGAAATGTAGTGGCTAAGTTTTGATTCACACCAAAAATGATACCACCCAGATACCCCCCCCCCCCTTCCCCCTCCCATCCTCCTAACTACCACCACTTTAAAATCCCAGCTGTGTGATCGAATACATGTAATCCTGCATTTTGAGATAAGAACCAGGTATTGAGAAGAATCAGTTTATCTTAGAAAAAGATTTGCATGTTGCTATTTTATCCCATTTTTGTGCCATCTTCTGAAATTTTAATTTTAGCAGCCACTTAGCGATAGCTAAAATTCAGCAAGTGGTGACTTCAAGGTCACCTTTCACATCAACTTCTATGGTTGGGGATGTGATGAAGCTAAACAAAATCGTAAGATTCTGCTGCAATTTTTGGTGACAAACAATTTAATACTTGAGTTACGATAATTATTCATATTGATGACATCTTAAATTTGCATATTTTCATTTTTAAAATGTCAGAAAATTCTTTAAGGTGTAAAGATGGTCAATTTCTGACCTAATTTTGTTTCTAACTAATGCTGCCTCGAGGTGTCTCTAGGTCTTTTAAAATAAAAATCAATTAGCATACATTCACACATTAATGCAGTTTACTACCAAAAATTTCAGAGAAGAGTAATTGAACTCTATACAGTTACTAAAATGTGTCCATCAAATAAAACCTTTCAGATTTTGTAGACATTTGCTCAAAGTGTTAGGCTCATTTCCTGCAAACTAGTAAATTTTATGACTTGAAAATGATAATACAGAATAAATACAAGACAACAAAGCAGAAAAACATTTACCTCACAGCTTTCACTTATTTTCAAGTATAAATATCACAAAACATTGACCACATAGACATACTTAAAACTCATGTTATGTGATAAGCAGTAACATTATAAAAGGTAGGTACCATTTCCTACAAACAGATTAAACTTCTTTTTATTTCTCAATTATTTTCATTATAATTAACTGCATTGTTTCTAAGACTGATATATTGGCAGCCTTTTATGCATAAAGCGAAATCCCCACAAACAGCATGTATCCATCAGATTAAGCTTTTACCAAGGTAAATAATAAGCCATCCTTTCTTGGCAATCTATCAACACAAGAGATGTTTTTGGAACAAACAAATCAGTGATGTTGAAAAAAACCAGAGCAAAACTCACCTGCATAGATAACAAAGATTTTCTATCATGAGAATGACTTCTACATATGGAAATAGTTATTCCTTCAAGGAAACGCTAGTCACCATGAATCAAGGACGACTGATTTTCTCTTACAAGTTAAAACAAAACCTTTATAACCTTACAACAAACCTTAACTGCAAAAAATGTCTTCAAAATTTCTGTTCCTAAATACTTTCTAAAAGTGCTTACTCATTTTCATGCATTTTTAACACATAAACAATGGCAAATATTTCCCTTAGAATAAAACAGTTCTATAAAGGAAAGTTTGTGACAAAGGAATGTCGGTCAGCAAATAATCAGAAGCAACTCCAAACAAAATCAGCCACACTGTTGTGAAGGTCCAACATTTTGCACGGATACATTAGTCAAGCTCAAACAGCAGATTTAGGACATATTACGATGGGAATCAATGACCAGGATCTTGTTTTCGTTGCCTGTAAAAGAAAGCAAATAGCAGATGATTACCAAATAGTACGGAATTATTAAGAAAACAAAGTTGATATGGACGGGACAAAAAAAACGAACCACCAAAACCCCACCTGTCTCTGGTAAAAAGAATGACAGGAACAATACAATCACAAAAGGTGGATTTAAATACCTTGATAATTAACTAAGGCCCCATAAAAAATACTATTAGCTTATCATCATCACATGCACAAGTTTGGAGAGAATACCAGATTTGTTGTTTTTGTTGAAAAAGCACCATGATGATGATCAGTCACTTAGTGTCCGTACTTCTGTTTCTTGCTACTTGCTTCCAAAATATGAATCATTCCTTCCGATGTTCAATATGTCTGATGTGGTTGACCTGAACGCTGCAAATCACTTAAATGAATTGGCTTGGGGAAAAAATGAGCGCCACCCACATCACTTTTCAAAATGGGTTAGGGTGATCAATTAATATTTTTTTGATGGGGCCTAATAGCTGAATTGATGCAAACATCTCTACCCCACCAAAGCACCACGCCAAACTTCCCAAACCATGGACCTCCGCCAAATCCCCGCCAAACCTCCCCCACCAAACTTTAACATTTCAAAGTACATTCTTTATGGTTCTGTCTGCATTATTGTTCTCTATAACAGACTTGTTCTCTATAACAGACTTGTCTGATACACTAATTCTCAAAAGCAATATATTAATGGCATTATTTGATTGTATACTTGTAGTCTTACCTTGGTGCTGCTTTAATGATGTTATCTACTCGAAGGATCATTTGAGCAGCTTCTGCTGCACTGACCACCACTTGCCTCTTAGACTTGAAGGACTCCATCACACCCATAACATCCATGTCCCCAATAATACCATCGATCATATCTACACAGAAATAAATGCACATCGTAACCATTCAGATAATCTTTCATAAGCTTTGTAACAAATTACTTTTTCAGAAAGTGTACTTGTGTGGCTGCTTTCAGCTTGATGTTATGCATGCATGCACTAGGTGCGCTGGGCACGCCGCTGGGTACGCTAGTCTGGCGCTGGGCACGCCCGCGCTGGGTACGGGCGCTGGTACGCGCTGGGTACGCGCGCTGGGTGCGGCACGGGGCTGGGTACTGCTGCGCTGCGTGGCACGGCTGGGTACGCCGCGCTGGGTACGCCGCGCTGGGTACGCCGCGCTGGGTACGCCGCGCTGGGTACGCCGCGCTGGGTACGCCGCGCTGGGTACGCCGCGCTGGGTACGCCGCGCTGGGCGCGCTGGGTACGGCGGCTGGGTACGCGCGCTGGCGCTGGGTACGCTGCGCGGGGTACGCGCTGGCTGCAGGGTACGCCCGGCGCTGGGTACGCGCTGGGTCCGGCGCGCTGGGTACGGCGCGCTGGGTACGGCGCGCTGGGTACGGCGCGCTGGGTACGGCGCGCTGGGTACGGCGCGCTGGGTACGGCGCGCTGGGTACGGCGCGCTGGGTACGGCGCGCTGGGTACGGCGCGCTGGGTACGGCGCGCTGGGTAGATGGGCTGGCGCTGGGTAGCGTTAGCTGGGCGGGCGCGCTAGGGTACGCGCGTGATACGCTGTGGCTAGGTACGCTGCGCTAGATACACAGCGCTAGATACGCAGCGCTAGATACAGCGCTAGATACACACTAGATACACCAAACTCCTTTTAATTATGGCTGATCAAAGTTCCAAGAATTTGTAACAAATGTTAACTTTAAGAACTCGACCGAAAAGTGAGGGTGTATTTTATTGGAGTCTCTTAAATAATGCTGTGCGTGTCTTGTAGAAGCTTTTCATACAGCCTCTTTGGATTTGAATATTCATAGCTTTGCTGTGCTGTTGATCATGCACATAGGCCTAGCAGCGTAGGGTACTCCGCCAGTTGTTGGGACTTGCACAAGAAATTCATTTCATTACTATTTTATCTTGTAAATGTATTCACCTGCTTGGAGTTGGCGTCTTTTCCCAGTTGGAACGCACTTCAATGGTAATTTGGTAATAAATCAGCTACGACTTCATACGTCGAGTCTTACTGTGCCGTTACACTTGTGTTATAGCATTATAATATTGGGAAATGATATTTTGAAAACGGGTTTGTTACACTAATGTTACAGCCAAATTTACCCCGCTAAGCGTAGCGGGGATATTTACGAGAGTTATACTTACCTTCCATGCTATAAATATGCAATCTGGTCACATGACCTGATTCTAACGCACTTCTCTAACCGACCGTAAAAATGTAGTTACCAGCCAAGCCCTAACCTCCATATTACCTCTATTAACCCTCACTTAACATTCCACCGAGGCCTGAACGAGAGGGGAGGCAGGCCGGGATGCATGGAAGGTAAATATAATTCTCGTAAATATCCCCGCTACACTTAGCGGGGTAAATTTACTTCTAGTTATACCTTACCTTCCATGCTATTAATATGCAATCAGATTGCAACCGAGGATAGGAAGGAAGGGAGTTAAGGTCGCAGCACATTTTTTTATATATATATATATAATTTTTTTAAAGCTGGTACTAAAACTCACACTAGTCTTATACCAGCACTCGGGAGGCGGGGCCAAAGACGGGCACCCAAAAGGACGAAATTCCTTCTCTCTCTTAAGGACCCGCGCCCACCGATCAAAGACCTACCAGCACTGTTTTGAAAAGGAAGTATCAAAAATAGTAATCCACTGCTACTTATGACAAGAAAAGGCAGAGAGCCCTTCCGCTTCCCGGGACCCGCTGGGCGCCACGGGATCATATTTTCGGGTTGAGAATACCAGCACTGTTTTGAAAATGCGCTCGGTAAAACATCTACAGAATCGCGGCGTGGTAGAAAGGTTAATCCTCCGAAAGACCTGAAAACAGTGCTAGTTATGACAAGAAAACAAACCTCTGTTGAGAATAAGCAAGGTAAAAGTGTTAATCAGAAAAATCAACCGTTAGTGAACAGAATTAACCTGTAAACAATGCTCAAAACGTCATGACAAAAACTCACCAGGTTTCGTCGGAGGACCGAGTGGTTTAGGAAAGCATGAAGTGATCAAACCGTCTGTAAAGTTAAACTAAGCAGTAGCTGCCAAAACCGCATCAGAACGGCGTTAGCAAAACATAAACGAAAAAGGCTCCAATGGCCGGCAAAATTTTGTTAGTAAAATAACAAAAAAACAATCGCCAAAACAACGGCAAAGTTTCGTTAGTATGAATAAACGAAATAAACAGAGCCTGAACAACGGCCAAATTTTGTCGTTAGTAAAAAAAAAAAAATTAACGATGAACAATTAAAATGTTAAGAAAATTAACGAAAGAACCCTAACAGAACCAGAGAACGTGAATAATTAAAAATGAGAATTTTCACCTCAAGAAAAGGGTGGTCCTCTTCTGGAAAGAACGGCCCTTGCAACTCCGCCTTGATAATCCGGTATATCCTTCAGATATGCGGAGACGAACGTAGCTGGTGTTTTTCATACCACAGCACAAAGAATCTCTTTAGAGGAACTCCACCAAAAAGCGCAATTGATGTAGCTATGCCTCGTACCTGATGTGCCTTAACCGAACGTTCCGTGAATAACGCAGTTTTATTGTACGTGATCACCTAAACAATCCAACGTGAAATCGTATCACGAGAGACGGCTTTTGTGATGACACAATAAGGCAGTGATGTCGTTCAAAAAGATTGTGTACCTTTGATATAGTGTTTGAGACATCGAACAGGACACCAGACCTTGTCCTCTGTCGTGTCAGAAAACGTAGCAAGTGACGGAAGGAAAATAAGTTCCAATAAAAACTCTAACGTTTGATTCTTGGTAAAGAAGGCCGGGTCGGGTACAAATTAAATCCCCCCCCCCCATCCTTCCCCGATTCAAAGCGAATATGGCCCTCTTTGAGTAAAAGCGTGTGAATGGCGCCTCTACGTCTAGTCGAGGCCGCGGAGAGTAAAAATACTGTTTTGATTGTCAGTTCCTGAGAGGACATTCTGGTAAAGCTTAAACGGAGCCTGTGCCAATGTCTCAAGAACCACCTGCATATCCAAAGGGAGAGCAAGGTTCCGAACTGAAGGTCTTTGTAAGAACATTCCTTTAATCAATCTTTCCAGAGGCTGCACATCGGTGACGGTCGAGCCATCTAGAAAACCCCGGTGCATAGCTGCTACGGCTGTCCTGGACCCCTTGACTGTATTGATGGATTTATTCAGTTTAAACTGGACCAACAAAAAATCAACAAGATGCGGAGAAACCGATCTATTTCGGCACCAGTCTCGGAACATTGCGAGTCTGGAAGCATACATCCCTAAAGTAAAAGATCTCCGGCTACGGGCTGCCATTTGGGCAGCTGCCTCCGAAAGACCCTGTGACACAAGAGATAGGCGGATAGAGGCCACACAGTCTACCAAAAAATTGGTAGCTTGTGGTTGTCCACGGACGGAACAGATCTACATTTGGGAGACCGAAGGTCAACCAGATCGCCTCCGCCACCCGCGGGGGGAGGACCCATTCTGTGGGGGCTTCTTGGTGGCGAGATAACAGATCTGCGATCGTGTTCTCCTTGCCTGGCAGTTGCACCGCCTGGAGTGTGACCTTGTTCGTCATGCACCAAGACAGAAGGAACTTGGCTATGATCCAAAGACTCCTGGATCTCGTGCCTCCCTGTCTGTTGATAAACGCCACTACCGTGGTGTTGTCGGTGCGCATGAGAAAGTCTTGTTCCATACCCCTGCTAAGAAATGAAGAAGAACCCGACGTACTGCCTCTAGTTCCAACAGATTGATGTGCTGATTGCATCAAGTGTCTGTCCAAAATACTGCGACTTGGAACCACGCTAAATGCGCCCCCCACCCCGTCAAAGACGCATGACTGACACTGAAGGTCTGACGGGTGGAAAAATGGCTTCCTGTGACAGATGAGAGTGGACGCATCACCACCAAATGAGGGGACCACCGCCTGCGTACAGGAGACAAGGACACTGTGGTTTCTCCTAGATGGTATGATATGATCAAGTAGATGGAATTGTAGATCTCGCATGTAAAACCTGCACATGGGGACTACATCTACTAGGCTGGCTAGGTATTTCAAGAATACCAGCCAAGCTCTCGCCGGCGATGCCAGTAGCGAGAGAAGGACGTCAGCTCCCGCCCTCACTGCTAGGATCCGCTCCTCCGTCAGTCGTATACGACCTTGAGTAAGATCCAGGACTGTTCCCAGAAAAGTGGGAGTCTGAGATGAAACTAGGTTGGACTTGGCGAGGTTGATCACTCACCCTAAGTCCTGTGCCACTCTTATGACTACGTTCGTGTTTCGCAATGGTAACTGCGTCTACTGCGACGATCAGCCAGTCGTCTAGGTACATAAAGATTCAGATGCCATGCCTTCGTAAGAAGGCCGCTAGAACTCTCGTTATCTAGGTGAAGACCCTGAGAGCAGTCAATAGCCCGAAGGGTAACGCCCTAAATGTGTATGTAACTCCCTCAAATTAGAACGACAGAAAACACCTGTGTTCCTCTAGCATCAGCACATGGAGATGTGCGTCTGCGAAGTGGACGGAGGTGGCCCACAGGCCCCTTATCAACTAAAGGAGGATGGAGTGAAGAGTCTCCATCTTGAATTTCAATAGACGAATGAATCTGTTGAGTGGTCTCAGATTGATTATCAGGAGCCACTTGTTCCCCTTCTTGGGGGCCAGGAAAAACGTGGGCATTACGAGGTTCCAGGGAGGGTTCAAAATGAGGGTGATGGTGTTCTTCGCCAGCAATTCCCTGATTTCTGTCCTCAACAACTCTGCGTGGTTGCTCAGACGAGGTGTGGGGGTGGGGCGAAAGACCCCCTGGGGCAGGGGAGTCGTGAACACTAGACGGTAGCCCTGCTGAATGGTTCGTAGCACCCATTTGTCTGTGGTGACTCTCTCCCATGCCTGTGAAAATTTCCCCAAACGCCCCCTGACTGGGACGTCGTTCAACGGGGGCGTCGGGGGTGGGTCAAAAACGCTGTCGCTTGCCCTTCCCCCTCCCTCGAGGAGGAGGAGGTACCTGCTCTGCGTGCAGAGGGGAAGGAGAGTTGACCGGTCCCTGCCACGTTCACTCTGCCAGTCCACGAAGTGAACTCCTGGCGTGAGGAAGAAGCTGTATAGGGCCCCGTGACTGTGTCACGGCGACGCCGGGTCCGTCGCTGGTTAAACGCACCTTGGCCACGTACAGGGGCTGGAGGGCAGCGACGTGTGGGAAGAGCAAAAAAAGACTTCATCTTCGCTAACAGCTTCGGAATCTTCCGAATATCATCCTGGTGGCCAGCTTGGTGTGACAGAACATCTCGGAAGTGACCTGAAAATAGGTCCGGGCCTTCAGTTGGCAAACGCCGAAGGTGTGCTGAGTGGCATCAGAGAGTCCAAGGAGAGGAAGAACATTCTCGCGCCTCTCCTGGACTACCTTTGTGGAGGCTCAGGCGAGATGGTCGACTATCCCATCGAGCAAATCCGAGAGTACGATTATCAGAGGCAGGGACTTTGTAAGGATGTCGACTAGTAGATGCCTAGGCAAAACCGAGTCTAAGCCATCTGTCACCCATACGGCAAGGGCTTGGTATTTAAAACCCCGCCGTACGGCCCAGTCAACAGCTGTTAGGGAATCTTCCCACTGCTGGACTGCGGGATTAAGAAAATGGCTGGCGTAGCAGTTGCCACACTCCGTCTGAAATCAGGGGGGTGTTTATGAGTGCCTGATAGGCAGCTGGTTGGACACGTGTGGCCTTATCAACTTCTTAAGGTAGGATGTCCAGTCCCTGTCCGGCGTCTTAGCCCAATGCCTAACCCTGGACACCAGGGAGGCATCAATGGGAAATTGCCTAGCCGTTGACTTAGTATCTCTCGGAGCTAAGCTGAGCAGCCTACGCTGAGACTGTGGGCCAGCCAGGCACACTTGGTGCTCTAGGGCCTACAAACACCCGCCACGAGAGTGGGACACTCTGGAACTAGCCACCCGCTTTGTGCGGATGCAGACAAAAACACTCTACCATAAGCGTAGGCTACACGGGAAAGTCCTGGGAGTCGGACCGAAGAAAACCCGGGCCCATGGCTACCTCGTCTTACCTAAGAAGACTTGAAAAGGCGAGCCAAATAATATAGAGCTGCGGAAAAACCTGCCTGGTAGAAGTTGCAAAAGAGAAAATTGTTAGAAAGAGGTTAAATTAATATATAAAAAAATGACCAGTTCCAGCGATGTTGTTGCAAACAACAGGCTGAAAAGAGTGAGGGTTAGTAGAGGTAATATGGAGGTCAGGGCTTGGCTGGTAACTACGTTTTTAAGGTTGATTAGAAGTGCGTTAGAATCAGGTCATGTTACCAGATTGCATATTAGTAGCATGGAAAGTAAGGTATAACTAGAAGTAAATACTCATAGTCATACGTTGTTACAGTAGTAGCCACATCTTCCTAGGCCGAAATTTACCCCGCAGTTATACTTACCTTCCATGCTATAATATGCAATCTGGTCACATGACCTTCTTTATCGGCTAAAAGTATCAAAGTTTCAGTTTAACTTGGGTCCTATGAGGTTTTTTCACTATCATAGTGCTATGCCAGAAGAAGAAGAGACTGGAAGGCTTAACATGTGCAGCACATACGTTTACAAACAGTGAATGTTTGAGAGCACTCAGCGTTAGAGATAAGTTCCGCTCACTGGAGCCATCCTTAGCGAACGCGGACGCGGACTCGTATGGAACAAATGCGGACCGTAAATGAATGCGTAGCCGTTAGCTACGGGACCAAGAAGAAAAATAGCTGTCTCAATGCTATACTTCGAGGATGATAGAGCTGTCCTTCTCCACTTTCTCCGGAAAACCTGCCTGGTAGAAGTTGCAAAAGAGAAAATTGTTAGAAAGAGGTTAAATTAATATTTAAAAAAATGACCAGTTCCAGCGATGTTGTTGCAAACAACAGGCAATGGAGGTCAGGGCTTGGCTGGTAACTACGTTTTTAAGGTTGATTAGAAGTGGGTTAGAATCAGGTCATGTTACCAGATTGCATATTAGTAGCATGGAAAGTAAGGTATAACTAGAAGTAAATACTCATAGTCATACGTTGTTACAGTAGTAGCCACATCTTCCTAGGCCCACACTTCTTTATCGGCTAAAAGTATCAAAGTTTCAGTTTAACTTGGGTCCTATGATTTTTTCACTATCATAGTGCTATGCCAGAAGAAGAGACTGGAAGGCTTAACATGTGCAGCACATACGTTTACAAACAGTGAATGTTTGAGAGCACTCAGCGAGCGAACAAACTTTCAGTGAGAGCTTAGTAAGCGGCAACAAGCGTTTTTAGTGAAGAACTTCCATTGGTTAAATACATAAAAAAGTCACTTGCCAATTTGATTGGATGTGGATGAAATGCCCAGAAATTATCACAAAAAGACGCCCTCACTTTTCGGTCGAGAGCTCCTCTAAGACATCTGAAGCAGGGTTGGAAAAATACCAAAAAAAAAGTCACTTGCCAATTATTTATACAACTTGGCGAGTAAATACGATGAAACCAGTACTTCTACTCGCAAAGTATTATCAACTCCTCGCCAACACTTTCAAATGAAATTTGTTGCGCTACTAGTATGCCTCTGTACTGCCCTTTTCCTGGACCTAATGTCATAACCGTACGTAAGTAAAAACATAGCCCATCTCAAAGTTGACTGATAACTGCCAAATTTTGATTATTATTTTGGATTTTAATGGAAATACCATTTTTTGGGGTGTGGAGGACAAGGAGCATTTAAAAAAAAAAAGAGTATTGTAAGTATGTTACCAGCAATAAAACAATTTATTAGGAATATCAAAACAAGATTTCCACTCGCCATGGATTAATAAAGTGTGGCGAGTACAACAGTATATCATAATATTTCTACTTGCCACAATTTTTTTTGCTGAGTGGTTTTTCCAACCCTGATCTAAAGGCATGCCCAATATCTTTGTGATTCTTACAATTTTGTTCTTTAACTTTGACTTTTCATGACTATTCTGCATTTTTAATGTTAATTGGGGGTATGACCAAATTGGAAATTCTTAGTCTGATACAGCTGTTTTTCACTATCATAGCAAAAGCTCAGATTACAATGTATCTGATTTATAAAAAACAATTGATACCTTTTCAAATGATTGCATTACAAATTTGCATGTTATCATAAATAAAAAGTTCTAAAATATTCAATACCTGTATAACTTTGTTGAGATTTGAAGGTTTCTGCACAAATTTCAGTAAAATGTTAGCACAATCTAGTAATGTTTCTTCTGTGGGTCACTAGGTTAAGTCGACTAAAAGGGTGAAGGCAAGCATAACATTTGTGGTTGCCAAATATATCAAACTAATCTCCTCCATTCCATCATGTTCCCCCATTAAAAAAGCCAACTCAGATGGGAGTCTATAAGTAAAGATTATGCTAATCGTGTGTTAAGTCAACAATTGCAATTTTTTCAGTCGTTATTTTGTGGTTTAAATGGTGTTGATTTTCAATAGCAAGGCTGCATAAGAAACAATTAGTGTTTAGCATGTACAGGCCAAACAGTCACACTTGCTAAAAAGTTTCTCTTTAAGCCTATCCACACCCGACTTAATCCTGAAAACTCAGGTATGGCAATTACCAACCCGACTTCCTGTTGAGTGTATTGTGTTTCCACTCCAAACAATGATTGTTTTATCTGCCATTCCCATGCACGCCAGTCAAGTAGCCCAAGGTTATTTGTGTGTATAACATTACAGAAGCCAGTGCTGAGTAATCAGGGCACTTTTGTGATTAAAATCACTTATCCGTGTTAAGTGTCTTAGTGGGAGAAATTTGTTTGCAAACTGGTGACAAAATAGTTGTGCATTATATGCCTGAGGTGATGTGTGCATTAACTGTGAATAATTGACGGACCATTTCACCTAAGGAAAGATATTGCATCATGACAGGCTCTACAGGGTTTGGTATGTTTGTGTCCTTCGAGGTTGTTAGCAAACAACGACAAAAAGTACTTACTAAGTCCTTTAGTATGTTGTCCTTCAGTGTGAGCAGCTCTCAGTTGTGCAATTAACTCTGCACTATCGTACCCTGCATTATCAGCAATAATTGTTGGGAGCTATTATAAAAAATACAGAAAATAATGATAAGTGAACATACAATGGATACCATTTTTTTTATGTAAATAGTGATTCATCCAAAGGGTTTTACAAAGAAGTGTGCATGTAATTTACTCGCTGGAATAGAAACCTGTCCAAAGTAAAGTTCACTCTGTAATTCCCTCATAAAATCCACAAAGAAGATTTAACACCCAAAATGTTATTAAAGAGCTTAAATTTGCTACAACGATTCCTAAATCATATTATGTGTAACATTATGTGCAGCATCTGTTCTAAATTGCAAGCAATATAAATCTATTTCGGAATTCAGTGAAAATCCATTTTCATGTCAATTTCGAACTCATTCTTACGCTATCCTTCTTTTTCAGGATTGAAATGAAAATTACAATATGTTGAGATTTACATTTCACTAAGAAAAAAAAAATCTTCATTCTGAAAAATAGGTGTTAAATAATTATTCAAAAGATTAGATTGTTAGAACAAAATCAAATCTAATTCACACGTGCACACCAAAAAATTGCTGATTCTTTGTCCCGAATGGAAAAACAATACAAATTTAAATTTTCAACATGCCTTATTTCATCAGCTGAATGCTACTGTGATTGTCATTATAATCAACTTACCTGGCGTAGCGCAGAGGCAAATGCCTCTATGGCTAAAGCCTCTTTGCCGGGCGTTCTGGCTGCTAGCTGAGTAACAGCGTTGGACATCAACATTTCAGAAGCACCTAAAAAAAAAAAATACAGAAGGGAAAAATATCAGCTATCAGGAAAGCTACTATTTTCAGAATATGAACTATTTGAAGAAATGTGATCTTGTCAAATATTTGCTGATATATCGATTATCATCTTCAAATTTGAAGACGTGCAAAATCGGTTGTTTGTTGAGTGAACAATTTACAATTCTGGTGTGAATGCAGAACTATTTATCTGTGCATTTTGTCATCGCAACTATTTTCTACATCAGTTACACAGCTATAGGGCTCACCTAAAATCAAAATATATATGAGCACTATCATTTAATAAGGTCAATAGGAATCAAACACGATTTTTCGTGATTTCAACCAAAATTACACATACCTCAACTAAAAACTCCCAGAAATCTAATTATTGTCCGATTTGTCAGGATATTTCAGCAAAAGAAAAACTAGAACGGTAAATACCGTCATGGTTCGAATGCCCATACAAATTGACACCCATATCACATGACCTGGCCAATTACAAAAATGGCATCTCACGCTAAGTCCCACACGGCATCCCATGTCCCACATGGCATCAACATAATGTAAAATACAAATTAGGGGTGTGTCCCATTTCATCCAATCGCATTGCAGAAAACAAACTTAGATGTGCATGAACATGATACAACTTGGCAAACAAGGTACACCTTTTTTAATCAGAATATAAAGGTTAATATACAGCTCAATTCATTGATTGTTTCAAGTACTTTTAGGAAAAGTTATTGATATTTTCAAAAAACTGTTAAAACAACATCTTTTCCAGGTGGCCTACCATCAATAATTTGTTGGCTTTTTTTGCTCTTGTAGTGTGGTGTAATTTTTTAATTACCATAAATGTGTCTTACAATTTTCGTCCATTTTTCTTTTTTCTTGCATAGTTTGTTCTTAGTTGTAAAGCATCTAAGTGCAAATTCTTTTTGGATTTTGACGCTCTATAAATGGCAGTGCTTGATTGATTGAAAGTCCCACACAAGCTGTATTGATTTTCTTGTCGTTCATATTTCTGAGTAGTTTTTAGCTCGACATCCCTTTAAACGATTTTGAGCTTAAACAAGGCTAGCTCAGAATCTAGAATTTCGTCAGGATTTTTGCAGCATTTATTTAATCCTAAGCGTTATTCAACATTTTGCTGTGTTTTCATATTTGCCTCACATAAATCGATCCATGGATGCAACACCACTTTGTATTAGTGCGTAGTTTTCAAGAAATTTGCATTGCAAATCTCACCAAAAATGACTTCAAAATTCAGTTTTCACTCTTCGCGATGCGAATAAATTTAGCATATATAATAACATAGACTCGAAAGGGCCAGCAAACATTTCCGAAAGATAAAGAATGCTGCTTTCATGTGCCAATTGGCTTATAATATCCCGTTTGGGATTTGTCCCACCCTAATAGCCAAATTGGTTTATAGAACTTGTAGTTGATAGCTCGTTTGGGCTATAACTTGCATTTAAAAACTAAAGCTTTAAAACTAAAATAGCCTGCATGGACTATATATCTATATAGAGCAATTGAAAAACTCATGACTACAAATCTTAAAATCACTAGTGTTAATAACCATTAGAGAGTGAGGGAGGGAGGGGAAATCATGCTAAAATACAACATATAATCATACAAAAGTATCAATTTGGACAAAACGTGAGGGTGGGGAAAGTGCCCCCTTGCTCCCCTCAAATCCTGCCTATGTTCAAACCATATCAGTAGGAACCAACCATGGGGTGAGAAAGCAACATTCCTGCACTTTTTCAAAAACTGACAAAAGTGCCCCTTTTTTTAGATGAAAAGTGCCCTCAATTACTGTCCAAGAAGCGCCCAAACTTTTAGCTACCAACAAAAACAGGCTTATACCCACCCCAAAATATATGTTGAGCTACTACATCTTTGATGTTCTATATTATTGTGGTATTTAACACTTACAGATCTTGATATATTTCTATGTTTGAGTTCACCGCAATCAGCTAAACAAGAAAATGTTTACACTCGATAGATCTATGCCATTTTGTGCGACAAACACATATGCAACCAACATGAGAAAACTTTCAGTAAACGGAATCCAGAGTGATAACAATTTCATATAAAATCATGGACTAATAAACCAATTCAGATGCCATTCCATAGTAAAAACAATTTCAGAAATTCATCGACTGGTAAATTCATCGACTGGTAAATTCATCTCCCTAAGGTAAATTGAACAAAAATCTAGATTCAAATGAAAACTTCCACTTACCACCACCAAAAACTGTTTTAGTTTCCTTTACAGTTTGAGACAAAACGCACAAAGCATCGTGTAAAGATCGCTCCACCTCATCAAGGATCTGCTGGTAGCACCTCTCAGAACAATGGAACAGGCCTCGCCCAGAGCAACTCCTGAAAACTTAATCAATTTATCTTCACCTACAAAATCATCAAACAAAATAAAATTGTTGAAACAAAAGTCATTATAATACTGTCAAACAAAGTCATTATAATTATAATACCGCAAACAAAAGTCATTGTAAGTCAAAACAAAGTCATTATAATACTGTCAAACAAGTCATTATAATACTGTCAAACAAAAGTCATTATAAAACTGTCAAAACAAAGTCATTATAATACTGTCAAACATTATAAACTGTCAAACAAAAGTCATTATAATACTGTCAAACAAAAGTCATTATAATGTCAAACAAAAGTCATTATAATACTGTTAAACAAAAGTCATTATAATACTGTCAAACAAAGTCATTATAATTCTGTCAAACAAAAGTCATTATAATACAAAAGTCATAATATTGTCAAAAAAGTTCATAATATTGTCAAAGCAAACTTTTCATACTGTCATGACAAGTTTTCATATCATCATTACTTGAATCATATCTCCTCTTTTTACAGATGCATATCCTCATGCATATTGTGTATTGGAAACATCAAGATGGAAACCCAGAACAATTGTGGAATTTGTAATACAATGCTGCATTGGTAACTTTGAGTTTATTCAACTTGTTACACTTGAAATTGAGCTCTAGGTACAGATGTGCTACATCTTGATGTGTATCTAAATTCACAACTTTGTTACGAGTAAAAGTTGTAAAATTATGGCTTCAATGCATTTCATTATTATATACCAGAAAGAGAGAATTTACCTCCCACAAAACTTTCTTTTTTACTTCTGTGAACTACAAACATCAGTCAATCAATCAAGAGCCAAAAGGTGAAGCATCTTACCAATCATAATTTCTTCTATAACGTCACATTGTCCCAATTTGACCATTTCTGGATTGTCAAATGTAGACACAATTTCACCGCCTGTAACAAGCGCTAACCGCTCTACACCCTCAAAATCTGCATGCTCAATCGCCATCACACCGGCATCTGAAAACAGCTGTTCTGGATAATTGTAAATCAATTGCCTAGGGAACAAATCACATTAATCAATTGTTAAGCAATGTATATGTTTGTGTTGGAAACCTTTGTTTGCCATCCTCTACAAAAGAGAACAACAATTAAAATAGGCATATCCAGGTATCAATAACAGGCATCTCCAGGGTAAACAAAATAGGCATCTCCATGGTAACCAGGGTAACCAAAATAGGCATTTCCATGATAACAATTTGAAAACGCTCACAATCTGAACCACAGATCTGACAATCATTCAATGAGTTTGTTTGTTTGATGAGAGTTTAACGGCACCACAACAGCAAGGGTCAAATTGTGCTTGAGAGGTTAGATCATTCCATAGGTAGGAGGGAGAGTAAACAGGGGGAGATTAAGAGAAACACGAGAACTAAAAGCCAGAAAGCTGGGATCGAGAGAGGAGGTGTATGGGTGGAAAAATAATGTACAGAGAGAGGGGGTAGAGAAGTAGGACTAAATATGGTTGTGGAGGGAAGCATGATGAAGAAAGGAGATTATTTTATTCGGATAATTTTTTTGGAAGAGCTCGGCTATTGAGTTGTGGGCAGCGAGGGAAGCTTTGGGAAGGTATGAAAAGGGGGCAAACAAGGAGAATGTGATGGACTGTGAGGGTGCAGTGGCAATTGTTGCAGAGAGGTGGGGGAGCCAATAAGGAGGTGGCAGTGAGTGAGGTGAGTGTGACCTATTCCAATGTGGACACGGGATAGGTTATGAATAGTGGGTTGATCGGAATGGTGGGTTTGATCGGAATGGTGGGCTGGATGATGTGGAGTTTGTTATCAATTTGGAAGTCCCATGACGTTTGCCAGTGGCCACGAACAAGGGAAGCATTAAGCGGTTTGATGTCAGAAAGGGTTTTGGGAAAAGGGGTAAGGGGAAGGGTAAGGGCAAGCTTGGCGGCTGCATCATTCAATAAGAATTAAAATTCCAACTCGTATATCAGCACAAATGCAGGAAAATGTCAATTAAGTTTACATGCTGTTCACAACTATCAGGTGCAGTGGCTCGTGCAGTAGCTAAGTTGTAAAAAAGTCATGCTTGTATGTCATAGGGGATGCCTGTACTGGGAGCAGAGTTGGAATATGTGAGCACAACACTCTATTACTCCATTTGCTTCAGCCCACGCTACTATAAGTGAGTACCAACACAGCTGGAAAGTTAACCTGCGATGGACTATCCAGGTGGGTCATGTACTCTCACCCACTTATGCTACAGAACCCAGGATATAAGCACACCACAGGTTATATTGATTATTTTGGTCAAAAGTGAACCCCCCCCCCCCTCCCCAACCCCTCTGAAATGACTCATAATTTAAGCCACATATTTACCTATTAATGAAGACATTAATGCCATGCTTGATGATTTTCCCCACTTTGTCCTTCATCTTCTCTTCTCTGCCAGTTCCAGCTCAGCAATCTTGCCTGAAGAGTCCACCCTTACTCTGCTCCCAAACACCTAATGAATGAAAATATTCATATCTTTAACAAAAATGACCTAAGGCATCAGCATTTAAGTATTAATTATCAAACAAACTTGGCAAATGTTTAACCAATACTCTACCAGCACTCTTTTGAAAATGTACCAGGGAAGCGGAGTCAAAGACATTGCACCCAAAATGGCAATAATATCGCCACGTGGTAAAGTAAGGGTTAAGCACAGTTTAATTATTGAAGGGTGTTCTGTCTTCTGAGCAGCAAAGTCGGGCTCGTTCCACTTTAGTCACCTGGTGGGCCGCCCATTGGGACCATGCTGCATATATTTTCAAGTTGGCACACTTGTCGCAGGTTGATTAACCCTTACTCTACCAGCTATCTTTTGAAAATGCAGCTGGGAGGCGGAGTCACAGACGGGACACCCAAAACGGCAATAATATCGCCACGTTGTACAGTATGGGTTAAGCACAGGCTAATTATTGAAGGGTCCTCTGTCTTCCGAGCAAGCAAAGTCAGGCTCATTGCGCTTCAGTGACCCGATAGGCCGCCCACCAGGACATGATGCATATATTTTCGAGTTTCCACACTTGTCGCGGGTTAATTAACCTTTACTCTACCAGTACTCTTTTGAAAATGCGCCTGGAAGTGAGGCGGAGTGAAAGACGGGTCACCCAAAATGGCAATAATATCATCGCGTAGTAGTGTAAGGGTTAAACAGGTAAAACGACATCTTAAAAAAACATTTTCTGAAGAGGAATATTTATTATAATTGAAAGTTTATATCACATCAAAACCTAACTAGAACGGTAAATACTGTCATGGTTCGCATGCCCATGCAAATTGACACCCATGTCATATGACCTGGCCAATTATAAAAATGGCATCTCACACTTCCAGTGCTGATGCGAGTAGTTTGACACCAGCCAGTTTTTTCAGTGTTCTACCAGTGCTTTACTGGCGTTTTGCTGCCGCTTTACCGGCGTTTTTCCGACGTTTAACCAGCGCTTTACCGGCGGTTTTACAATTTTTGCTATATAATTGAGCTTTGGTACTTTAAAAAAGTGTGGTATGGCTGTACTTCGTGTTCTATACAAGGAATTTAGCATACGGCCATTATAGCATGGCCCGAAATTTAGTTATTTTCTTAATTCATTTCTTGATTGCTCATGATAATCCATGCAATAAATCAAAAGCATGTCAAGTTTAAAAAAGGTTAGTTAAAAACTCAATTCCACTAGACGAGACAGAAAAAGCTGCACATCACATCGCATCAGTATAAATTATACTTTTTAAAGCAAAATCAATAGAACTGTGTCAGAAAAAAACCAAAATATCTCGTTCAATGATATGCCGCCTGCGTCCCCCTTCACATGTTACTACTTCTGGGTGGTTTATAACCTGGCGACAGGTTTCCTCGAACTCCTCGACCACACGACGCTAAGTTTTGGAAAGACATGTTTAACTGCATGCATGACACTTTTATGTAAACATTCAAAATGGAAGAAAGCCATAAAAAAGACAACAATACCAACACCGGGAGGGGGAATGGACATCTAGCATTTTGTGAAGTGAGAAATACGAGGAACATCACTGAGCACAGGACAGGGATGATGGAAGCATCGCCTTATCTTCATTCAGGAAAACAAATCACGAAAATGGGGAGGGGGAAGGGACAATATCATATACCAAGTATGTTTTCACAAAAAAAAATTCCCCCACCTCAAATTCGATTTTTGGCGATCAAATTTGCCATTTGAAACCTGCAAACTGGGAGATCATAACAAAGAACCATGGCACTTATCAATAGCTTATCAAATAGTGGGAGCAACATGTATGTTTCTGTTTACTTACGTCGCTGATTTTGAACTTTTGGACATAGATTTTGATGCGTTTTTTTCAACATTGGAGGTCTACACTGAGCAAAGAGTGTTTAGTTCAGAATTGTTCTCATTTTATTTTGTTTTCTATTCTTTTCTTTCGCATTTCACTTTCACTGTATATGAAACTACATTATTATAAAGTTTTTGACGTTTCATAATATTTTGGTGGAAATATTCTATGAGTTAAAATTTTATCCGACTGTTTGGAATACTATATATTTTGGAATAAAACATGGAAATCTCAGTAAGTTAAACTTATTTATTTCTATTTCGCCAATCCTTTTTATTTTGTTATCATTTTAGTTTTAGTTTATATTAATTGATTCAATTTTCATTTAAAGATTTATGAAGAAAAAAATGGCAGCACCCGTCCCGATAGTGCAGACGCAAGTTGTGTTGGGGCCACGGTAATTCCTTACTTTTCAGCTTGTCATTTTTTCATGAACTTCTTGAAAATAAATAATGATCATCAATCTCCGTGGTACACTCTGCATTGTTGCTACCAATTTATTGTGAGCTGAACTGTGTTCTTTGAAAAGACACAGAAAATGAAAAACTTAATTTTGCTTAAAACGGCAATTTGCATCAGTTTGAAAGCATTTCTGAACTAAAGATATGGAGTGAAATTTGCAGGTTTGGTACATGTGCAGAAGTTAAATATTATACACAGTAAACCGATGACTATCTTTGCTGAAAGAAATAAGAGTTGTGATTGGAAAATAATGCTCGTGATAGTATCTTTGTATTTAAAAATTAAATCGCAATTTGCATGAAAATTTGGATACCACGTTTTTGGCTTCAAGAATGTTTTTTTATTTTTTTATTGGCGCTTTACCGGCGGCATTACCGGCGGCATTACCAGAGCTTTACCGGCGTTTTACCGGCGGCTTACCGGCATTAAAATTACCGGTGCAATTGTCAAACTGCTCGCATCGGTACTGTATATATTATATCATATGTCCCGCATGGCCCTCATCCATGTCCCACATGGCATCCCCCCCTATGTCCATATGCAGTCACATCCTGTCAAACTCCCTGACTGAGTCTACTATATAAAAAAAGAGTCTGGTCAGTTCATATACTGTAGCAACTTTATGCAAATGACCACAATTATAACGGCGGAGTTTAATAATCATGCCTGATACAACCGTTGGTACCCAAATATTTTAAAGAATTTTAAATCACCAGTGCTACATGAGAGACCCTTAAGTATCTCTGAAGAATATTGGAAAATTATATCATTTTACAGATATCACCAATCACCCCCCACCCATCACCACCAATTACCCCCGACCAATCACCGCCCCCCAATCACCTCCCCCAAACAAACACCCCTTACCAATCACCCTCCACACCAATCCCTTTAAAACGACACCTATTTAATCAAAATTGGAATTTTATTTCTTGAGTTATGGCTCATTAAAAATCATTGACCATGGCCATTTTTTACGACTATCGGCCAATTTTAGAGGTAATTTGAGATTTTTCCATTTCCCAAGATAGCAATCAAGCACACTAAATTTCATTAAACTCCATGTCGGAGGCGTGTTAAATTGGAAAAATTTGGGGAAATTGGTAGGAAATGTTATCTGGGCCCTTGGAGGTGCAGCCAGCATCATGGATGGCTTGATTTAATTCAGAAATGGTGAGAGGGGTGTTATAGCTCTCGATGTTGTCGGAGGGAAAGGTGATACTCTGGGTTTCATCGTGAGCTTTTTTGGCTTTGAAAGCATTGGGGTAGTTGGCAGAGGACGAGATGTTGCTGAAAGAGGCAGCGAGGTGATTAACGATGTCCTTTTTTGTGGTGAGAAGGTTACCATTTCAGGAGAGATGGGAGACTTGCTCATCCCTGCCGTGGAAGCTGTTAACCATTCTCCAATTCTTCTTAGTGGAGGTGTTGGTGGTGAGAGAAGAGATGAAGTTGTTCCAAGTGTTGGTTTTACTGTCCTTGATAGTGCGCCTGGCTTTGGCTCGGCTGATGCGAAAGAGGTTTGAGGTTGTGGGTGGTTGGGTTAGTTTTGAAGTTTCTGAGGGCCTTTTCCTGTTCTTGACGGCAGTTTTTGCAGTCATCAGTGAACCAGGGGGGGGGGGGGTGATTAGGGGTTTGGAGGTTTTGGGAATGGAGCAGGTGGCAATGTTGATAAGGATGTTACTGAAACCTGACATGGGATCATCACCTTCTAGGAGACGGGGAAGAGGTGTAAGTCGCAGAGGATTTCAAAAAGGGGCCAGTTGGCCTTCTCAAGGTTCCAATTGGGGGTGTGGTGGTGGGGTTTGAAGGTTGGAGTTAATAAGAAGA
>JAIGNY010000682.1:0-27500 GCA_020152595.1 Chiridota heheva
CCCACCCAGCGGGATCTTCCTCCAAAGAAATAATTTACAAATCTTCCCCTTCAAAAATAAACAACCTACTCACATATTCGAAACTAGATTATCTCCCAAAATCATCCCAAGCAAAAATTAAATTATACACCCTGGCAAAAAATGAAAACCATCAAAATTTTGAAAAAAGTGAAAAGGTCGCTTTTTTGATTGACAGCTTAATAGATTTTATAAAAAATTTTCTTTGTTTTTTTTTAAAAACAAAAAATTTTTTAAATTGGGTTGCTAATCGGAACTGATATTTGTTTTGTTTTTAAATAGCTAATTGTGAATGATTTGTTGTAAATCTTTTTTTCCCCGCCCCTCTCACATTTTTAGTAGCAAACCCGTTATAAAAAAAAAGTACCCTTTTTTAAAATGATATATCGTTTTTATTATTCTTATAGGGGTTGTAAAGGTATTAATGATTTTTTTAAAAATTGATTGGGGGGAAAACCCAGTATGAAAAACATTCTTTGCGGCTCTTCACAAAAATTTTAAATTTCCCCAGGGTTTAATTTATTTTTTCAGCAAAATTCGGCGTGTTTAGAAAAAAGATGACACAAACCCTTGAGCTTTTGAAAAAAGGGGTTTGTGTTTAGTGGGGAAAAAAATTGGGGCATGAAAAGGCCGGATCTGTTTGGCTAACTTTTTTCAAGGTTTATAGCGTATCCAAAAAGCGGTACAGTTTTGGTTTAGAAGGGGGAAAATTTAAATGAATTTAAAAAGTTAATATGGTTTTGAAAATTTTGTGGGAAAACCCGATAAGCGAGGTTAGTGGGGGCCCAAAAAAACCCAGGAAAATTATAAGGCGAAAACCAGGACATTGATAGTGAATGGAAAAAGCAAGTACCAGTAGCTCAAGCATGGCTTCAATTACGATGGGGGGTTTTATTTAATGGGAGGGTGAGAGTCCCGGTTTTGTTGGGTTTTGTGGAAAAAAAAAAATCGGCTTTAAAGAAAGAGGGGTTTATCTTGGAGGAGGGGTCTGATGGGCCATCCCCGGGGGGTGGGAGGCTGTTAATCCCGAGGGGGAAACGGCTAACCTGGGGAGGCGGGTAACCTGGAGGGAAACGGCCCCAACCTGGGGCGGCTAAGGGGCGGAAACGGATGGATGTCCGGGGCTGCTGAGGTTACTGTTCCCGATCCCTGAAACCTTCTGATGATATGGGTTGGGGACTGGGAAAATTTTTTTGAGGCTCCTTCCTCCCGTCGGGCCAATGCATTCTTTGGGGGAAAATTTCTCCCGGGGTGTTTCACAGGCCACCATGGGCCCGGGAAATTTTTTGCTCGATTCTCATGAAGAAAAAAATTGAAAAAATCGGGCGTGACCAAAGGGCCCCCAGGCCTTCCAAAATTTATGGGGCCATCAAAACAAAATGGGAAATTTAAAAATTTTTTTGATCTAAATCATATTGATTCTGTTGGGCATAAATATGAATCTGCTTTCTATTCACAAACAAACAGAATCCAATACAAAATTTAATGAAAAATCATTTTCGATTATTTGATGAATTTTTTTTGGGCGCTTGAGGGAAAGGTAACACTGACCTAATTGTTTTAGTATTTAGTTTTACTAGAAATTTTTGCCCTTCTAAATTTTAAAGTCTTTTAAAAATTTTTTTTTATTGGGCATAGTTTAGTTCCCCCATAGGTACCCCTTCCCCGCATCGACCCTTTAAAACGTTGATGCAGTGCAGAAAATGAATGGGGAAAAAAAGGGGGGTGCATATTTTGATCATCACGCCCTTTTAATCCCCAGGAAAGGGGGGGGTGCCAAAATTACCCAATGCCATACAAAATTTCAACCGCTTAATTTTTTTTCCCCCCGGGAAAAGGAGCTTTGTTTGGAGCTTTTCTCGTTTTAAATTGTTTGAAAAAATGTCTGGTTAAAAAGATAAATTTGGAGGATTATCAGCCCAAAAATTTGCGGAGCTTTTTCGGCAAAGCGATTTATCGAAAAATTTTCCTTGGGAAAAAATTTTCAAAAAATTTTTACCTAATTTTCAAATTTTGTTTTTCAAGATAATTTGCATGATTTAGTTTTTTAAAAGGTAGTAAAAAGGGAAAGCGTGTTTATCTTTGAAAAGCCCTTTGCTTTATTACTTTTCCTTCGTTTCCTTTAGGGTTTTTGTTTTTGCTGCGGGGTTTCCCCAACTTAAGATGCACAGGTGTGGGTTATGTTTTTTTGTGGCGGGACGGGAATTCCCGGGGAGGGGGGGTGGATAGCGGTAATGATGGAGGGTTCCATTTAAAATTTCATCGAAAACCCAAGATATGGAAAAAGCGATTTTTCTGTTGATTTTTGAAAGGTTCCCCTCTTAAAAAAAATTTTAGGCAGAAAAAACATTTCTGCATAAAAACAAAAGTATTGCAGGAATTGCGGCGACAGCAACTTGGGCCACAAGTGTTTTATCGCCATTCCCCAAAACCCCAAAAAAGGGGTTGAAAACAACTTAAATTATATTCTTTATTTAAAAACCCAATATTGCCCCAAATACAAGGGGAGACAGACCCCAACTTTGCAGGGGTATTCAACATGTTCTGCTTCAACAGGACGTAATTTAGATATTGTTTCCCCCTTTTCCCGAAATTTTTTTTTTTAAATAACCTCAAAATTTATTGATTTTGTTTTGAATTCGAAAATTGCGGTTAAATTTTTGAACAATTTTGGGGGGATTAATTTTGAAATTCAAGGGGTTAAATTTAAAGTTTTTAGGGGCAAAAGATTTTAATTTTAACGTAAAAGGCGTTTCTAAAAGCAATACCCCCAATTCTGATTCATTGATTTTCTAAATTTCCTCCCCATGGCCCCAAATTCCAAAAACCTTTGTTTGGAAAGGGCGGAAAGGGCTTTCGTTTTGGAAATAGGATCAACGCGATTATGGGGGTGGCCCCCGACATGCGACCCAGATCAGATTTTCCCCGCGGGGGGCATTTTTTGGAGGGTACAAACATCGCGAAAGAGATTTTGCATGAAGAAGAGCAGAATTTTGAAAAGTCGGATGTGTTTTTTAAAAGAGGATAATTTTTAAGTTCTTTTTAATGAAGTTTGGGGGTTTGATCCGTTTCAGTATTACCATTGTCTGCATGCATGAGTTTTCGGGGATTACATCTCCAAAGAAGGCAGTGGTATGGGGGGAGGGCGGGAAAAACGGACTCAGTCCGGCGATTGAATGGTTGATTCGATCCTTTCATTTGAAACCATTCCGGCTGATTGTGGGGGGTGAAGAAAAGGTGGGTGAATTTTTGGGGGCGGTAAAGGGGGGGAAGGCGGTTGTTTGAATTTCGGGGGGTGTGCATACCCGGTTGTGTGAAGTGTTTTCCGACAGAGCCGCCTTGGTTCCTCCGGGACCCCAGGGCGAAATCAACTGCCGAGAAAAAGGTTGAACAGCTGGGGGGGGGGTTTTTTTATGTTGAGGAGATGTGGGAGGGAGGGAATGAAATGAAAAAGAAAGGAAAAAAATTTTTAAAGGAAAGGTTCATAAGTTCTAAACCCCCGGGGATGCATTTATGGTGGGAGGACTTGCATCCCAAAATTTTACCCAAAAAAGTGCAGAAAAAAAATCCATTATGTGGGTTTTTTTTCTCTTTCCGAAAATCAACAAGAGAGGAAAATATCCTGTTGGGCATCCTGTAATTGTCGAAATCTTGAACCTTATGAATTCACAGATATTTATGGGTTTCGTAGGGTTTTTGGGCCCGAAGGATTTCTGCCCAGTTTTTCCCCCGAAAGGGTTTAAAGGAAAACTCATGTTTCCTTTGTGTAAAGGGGGAAACTGGGGCAGGATATGTTGCAAAAGATGAAAACGTTCATTTTGGGGTCATGGGATCTCAACTTGCAAAGGGGTTGGGAAGGGGTTTTCAAATTTTAGAAATTCCCGGCTTGGCATTTAAGAGCATGAAGTCGGAGGATCAAAAAAGGGTTTTTTTAGTAAATATATCAAAACCATGCTGGGGAAAATTTAAGGCCGAGGAGTGGGTTTCCGCTTGGGTAAGCGGATCGATGGAGGATTGTGTCGAGGGTATTTCCTCGCTGAAGGGATTCATCTTTATATGGAAAAAATCAAGAAAATTCCAGGGGAACGAGCACTGTTCAACTGATGTTGAATTCTTTTTTTTGGGAAAATTTGGTCAGAGCAAACCTTCAAAAAAAATTATAACCCGGTCTTGAATTTTTCAAACTGTCACGGGTAACCCAAAGAAGTGTCAATGTTTTTTTTTTGGGTGATGCCACGGGCCCTGGTCTCTATGGGGCAAAAGGAATGGGTAGTGGGTGGTGGGCAGAACAATGTCTTTATTGCTGCTTTTTCACGCTCAAAAGGGGTTTTAAGTTGTATGGTTTGCCTCTTGCGACCGGGGCTGTATTGCTATACCCATTTCCCGGGAAAAAAGATTGGGGAAAAACTTTATGTACCCCCGGGGACTTTTTGGGGGACCTGTGGAACTAAACCGTTATAAGAGTGAACCCGGCGAAAAGTGGATCTCGAATTTTTAGTGGCGGACCAAAATTGGGGAAAAGAGACAGCGTCGGGGCCTTAGACTTGGGGATAAAAGTACAGGGGAAACACTTTGAATTACAGCCCCCAGAATTTTAATTTTGACACTATCAAAGCACAAATTGATAACATGATGTCTGCTGCTCCTGTGAGTTCCCCCCAGTTAAATATTCACACAAAATTGGCCATCAAAGGGCCCCCAAAAGTGATCTCAGGGGTTATTAAAAAATTACAAGCCTGTATATGAAAGGTTTATTAAACGGATTAACTACCCTCACCTTGGGTTTTGAAAAAGCAAAAGAAAAACATTCTGAAGGTCGTGGCTGAAATTCATGCTCCTCCAGATCCTCAACCTTCAGTAGCAACTCTGCTGCTGTTGAAACCCCTTAATCACTTACACCCCCCAAACCCCTGTATTTGTTTTCATCCCGAACAACAGCCCCAACTCCTTTTCAAGCGGAAAAAGGGGTTTTGACCAAAGCCTTTGTCCGTCAAACCCTAAAAGTAAAAAAGCAAAATTTAACATTATAATCAATTCAAACCCCCGTAGACTTCCCAGACCCAACCTTTTGGGAACAGCAGTTGAAATTCCCAAAATTAAGAAAATCACCCAATTTAGAAAATGACCTCCCTTCAACACCTACAGTAATCCTTCCCCAAAAATTTCGTTGACGCGTTTAAAAGACCAACCCCAAAATGCCAAGGCTGCTCCACCTGCAAAAAAAAACACAATTTTAAATTTATGGGGCGGTTTTTTGGAAGAAATTGAAACAAGGGTCCATCAGTTTCAAGTCATTTCAACCCGACACTTCAAAATGGCTGTCCCAATTTGTATATTCAACCTTTCAAACCCTTTGTCTCAGCCACCCGAACCCACCGTTTCCCCCCAAGATTTATAAAACCTTTACCCCCAACGCCCCCCAAAAACTTCCTTTTTCTCCCTTTAAACCCAATCTTTTCCCCCCCGAACCTCGCCCATTATTTTTTTTAAAAGCCCGCCCAAAGGGACTGACCACCCAAGAAAAAAAAAAGCTAAATCTTTCCCCTCCCCAAAAAAATTAATCGCCTTTGACAAAAATTTCCCTTTTGTGATGGCGAAGAATTTGACACGCCTCCAGGTTTATGGTTGATCGGACCGCTGGCAGTGGTAAAAAGGTGCCCCTTAAACCATCACTGAAGGTTATTTTGTTTACCCATTAATAAAGTATATTGGTTTTATGGTATTTGGCAAGCTAAGTATATGGTCGGGGTTCACCTATTTTAATTTATGAAGGCTTCCTCCCAATTTTTAAGTGTATCGATAAATCACAGCATAACGTAATAGTAATTGATGATCTCATGTCTGGTTTAAAAGAAGGTGGGGGGTCACCAAATTATTTAAAGAGGGAGTCACCATGCTAATGTGTCTGTTTTCCTCTTGTACAGAATGTTTTTTTTAGGAGGCAGAGAAATCAAATTGAATTCGAATTATTTTCCTTATTTAAAATCCCTGGGACATGAGCATCGTGAAAATTTTTCCCAAACAGATGTATCCTGGAGGCAAGAAGGGGCCGATTTTATGGAGGTATATAATGATGCGACCCCCCCATCCTCAGGGCTATTTGTTTTTGAGCTTTAAGGGTCGCACTAAGTTTAAAATTACGAACCCAAAGCGGTTTGGAGGGACCCGTCCCAGTTATTTAATAAAATAGTTTTTATGGCAAACCCTGCAAACTCCGCAATATTATAAAGCACAGAAAGGGAATTTTTTTATTATGCAATGATAGTTTCCCGGGCCAAACGAAAAATTTTTTACAAAGTGTCATGACTGACGATTTTTACAATGCTTTGGGGAAAAATATGTTTAAATTTTAAAAAAACGAAATGTTTTTTTAACCCTAAAAGGGAAATGGCTATCCCCCTTATTCTTTTTAATGCAAGTGATGAGCAGAGGGAGATTCCTGTAAAAAGAAAAAGGCAAGTTTTAAAAAAAATTTTTTGAAAGTGCAGGGGCCAAAAAGGCTTAATTTTTTCCCAAAAGGGTTAAAAAACCGGTGTTTTCCAAACAGTTGGCACAGTAGTGGGAACCCAAACATTTTTTTGAGAAAACACCTAAAGTTAACCCCGGGTTCTGTCGGAAAAGGATTCCCAAAGATTTTTGGGTTGTCAGGACCTTCAGGGAAACCCTCCATTTAAAAAGGAATAATCTCATAAAAGCAGAGTTTTTTTTAATTGGGCCCATTATAACTTTTTTCAAGATGAAGAAGTCTGTTCTAATACCCTTGGGCTCAATATCAGGCCTTGTCCACGGGTTACAACATGCCAGCTCCGAAAACTAAATACCTAAAAGATATTGTTACCAGATGCGAGTGTGCGGGGGAAATTTTTTGGGGCCCGGGCAAAAAATGAAGCGGTATGCTGGGTTAATGCATGACTTTAAAAAAAATCGAAAAATGTAAATCTTCAAAGGCATCCCTTCTTTCCAGCCCCTAGGCCCCAAAAGAATGTTCCCTTTAAAAACCCAAACCAACACCAATTTGAATACCCCCAATCATGGAACACCCCCTTTGAAAAGAGATAGCAAAAACAAAAATTTTTCTTAACAAAATTTTGGGGGCGATTTTAAAGGGGGTTGGTCAAAAAAAGGGGAATTTGCTGTACTAGGGCGGGGCCCCAAAAAAGGATCAAATTTGGGCGACTTTTTTTTTAAGAGCTCACCCCCCATCGCGCATTGATCCCCGGGGGTATCCTCAATTCATCGAATTGCTAGCAAAATCAAAATACCCATAGGAGTGATCCCAAACAGGCGCTACGGCAGGAGGTGCAGGAAAAGGGTTTTTTGGTGGCGATCGGGATACGGGCGATAGTAAAAAAGGGACGGGATGAAGACAGCAGGTTATTATTTGAAAAAATTAAGAAAAGTAAAAGGGAAAACAGGGGAAACAAAACCGTTGAGGGGGTTTTTAAAAGGACTGGAAAATGCTGAAAAAATGGCTGGACTTCCGTCTCTCAATTTGTCAGATTTTTCTAAAAAAAATTAATTGTTTTTTGTCCCTCTTTTGGGGGGGCTTGTGTCCCGGGACCCCCGGATGGCCCGAAAAACCGTTTTAAAACAAAAAAAATTAAAACTATCGGAACCTCTTTAATTTCTAGGGTCAAAGCGCCCCCCAACCCGACAAAAGGGGGGGGCGTCCCGGTGAAGACATTAAAGAACTGGGTCAGCTACAGGAAAGGGGCCGTCTTCAAAAACCCAAAATTTAAAAAACTTCCCCTAAAACCCCCACGTAAGAGGGTTTGGGAGGGGGCAGTGGCAGGCTGATCTGATGTCTTAAAATTTTTCGAATAAAGAATAGGGGCTTTAATTTCATTTTGGCAGTGATCGATGTTTTTTCAAAAAAGGGGTGGCAAAACCTATCAAAGGGGGAAAAAACGGGGCATTCTCGAAATAAAGCTTTAATTTCTTTTCCCTGAAAAACCGTCACACACCCTTTAAAATTACAAACTGAAAAGGGGAAAAAAATTTTATAACAAGGAAGTAAAAGAGTTTTTAGCTCAGCATGAAATCAAATTATTTTCAAAAGATGGCGAGGGAACAGTATTGTTGAAAGATTTAACAAATCAATTAAAAACACGTTAGGGAAATTTTTCCCTTTTTCGTTGGCAATAAAAATTTGGGAAGATGTATTAAAGATCTTGGGGAAAGGGAAATAAAAAATTGGTTATCATTTTTATTAAATTTTCCCCTAATGAAGTCAATGATATTTAATTTCAAAAAGAAGGTAAAAAATTTTAAAGGGGGTTTTGGGAAAAAAGAAAGTAACTCTAATGCTATAGCTGTAGGTGAAAAAAAGGGGCGTATTGCTAAAGATAGGGTAAGTTTGGCAGGGGCACCAGGGGGAAATTGGTCTGTAAAATTTTTTGAAGTAACAGATGTAATTAAACAGGAAAACTGTTTATAAATTGACAATCAGCTTGACACCCAAAACAGGTTCATTTTATTTCGGGAGATTAAAAAGGGTTTGGGCACACCGGGAAATTTAAAACAAAATGCTTTAGCCCAAAGGGGAAAGGGAAATCAGAAAGAATCCTTAGTAAAAAGTGGTTAAGGTCGTCCAAATTTCAATTTTGGAAAATTATGAATTTTGTTTAAAAAAAGGGGAATTTTTTGGTTGTACCTGGGAATGTGGGTATGGACAGATTCCCAATAATACCCCTCTGATTTTACTTGTCCTCTCCTAGACCTATTATTTAAAAGGGGGTTTGGGGAAATGGGGTGCAGGCAGCTTATTTTTTGGGTGATATCTTTTTTGGGATCCCAAAGCAAACACCGTGGGTTTGCCATAGGTATCAAGATTGGCAAAAACCCCAAAAAACTGTGTTACCTTTGAGAGATGTCGGGATAAATGCCCCCCATTATCAAAAAACCCGGCTACCTGCACATCTTCCCGGGAAAAATTTGTTTGTTACAGAAGAAGATGATATAAAATTAGTTTGGCTTTTGGGGGGAAGAAGCCCAAAGCCTATCCCTTTAAAGGGTTCCAAAATATTTAGCTATTAACGGGGTTTTGGGGGGGTGAAAGGGTTTCTATAGAATTGAGAACTGCTGTTAAAAAAAAAAAAAAAAAGCTAGCAATCCCCCCAAAAACCGGGGGTTTGGGGGGAATTTTAAAAAATATTTTGAAAGGGAAAAGAGTTTCAATTTGTGAAAGCGCCCCCTTTTTAGCCTGAAGCTTATTGATGGAGAAAGGGTTTTTAAACCGGGTTTTTTTAAGTATGTTTAAATTTGGAAAAAATTATAAGTAAAGTGCGCTTATGGTCGGGAAAAAGACAGCGAAAAAGGTGGTTTTGGGCCCCAGGGGCCACAGTGATAGATTTACACTTCAGACCTAAAAAAAGCCATTTAAAAAAAAATGGAGACTTTCAATTAGGTAGTGACTGGTACCCCGGCAAAGCTTGCAAATCCTTTTTTATGCTGGAGGGGAAAAAAGGAGGTGGGTGTCTAAAACCAGTTTACCCCCCGAGGCGCTTCCCGGATGGGTCTTTAACCAGCAGTGCTATCTAAAGTTTTTGTTGGGGGGTTTTTGTATAGCAAAAGAATTATTTTAAACAGATACAGGGTGGGGGGGTTTTGGACCTTTCTTAAAGGGCCCAAAAATTTTTTAAAACCACCCACCCTCCCCGGTTTTCCCGGTAAATTAAAGGATGGGATGCTGATCATATTCTTGCTTTGGGTTTGGGTATGCTATGTATTGGGGTATTGGGAAGGGGGAAAATTTTAAAAAATCTTTAAATCTTGGGAAAGAGGCAATCAACCCTCTCAGATACCCTCAAATAATGCCACACATATGTATAGCAATTTGGTAAAGCCTGTGTAGGATCGGCAAGCAGGAGGCAAAGCTACTAATGCATTCTAAACAGTTTCAAAAGGAAGATATGTCGACACCCACGCTTTCAGACTCACTAGAAGTAAATGTTGTCAAAGATATTAACATTTCCCAAATTTATGACGGTATTGGGTACTTGTAGAATCGGGGTAGGGCTATTTATTTTGATTTGGTGCATTCCAAAAGTAAACAACACTTTTAACATGGCAAATCATTTTTATTGGCATGTTACCGCCTACAGTAAAAATACGTGTGGAAATTAATCAATAAGTACTAGCATGTGTCAAAGGTCATACGAATGCCGAAGGTATTACACTATGTGTCTCAACCCACGGATACAAACTAGAACTAAAGGGGAGAATTTGCTATGCTTTAGATGATAGTATACCTGAGTAATTAATCAGTTTGGGGATTCAGGTGAAGACTTTACACGGTAGTGGATGGATGTACCATGCTCATGCATGGTAATATTAAAACATCCTGTGGTAACCAACTAGCAGTCATAGGGTATACCTGCTAGTATTAATCGGTTGACCCAGATTAAGTTGTCAGTTTTTGACTGTATCGGGTACCCGGCATTTCTGGCGGGTAGAATTACATTTCTCTGCATTTCAGAGAAAGCAGCTGTGATTGTAGACATTTTAGGAGGGAAATGAGGTCTTGTTTATTCATTATTGTTCGAATATTTGTACGAGCAACATGGCACATGCGGTTTATGTCGGAATCCATACCAGAGGGGCGGGATAGGAGAATCTTTTGGGAGCGCTTGACGTAGGCTGGTACCGTCACACCAAGGCATCACTGTAACTGCAATAAAGAAAAGCACCAGGCATAGCTCATGATTAGTCACAGGGCATTACAGAATCGCCCCTGAACGCTACTCCATCCTTGTTTTCTGTGCCTGTGGCATTCTAGTAACACAGGAAAGATAAGGTGATATTGACATCCAGGTCTTAGAAAAGTTTTGAATTTTTCTATTTCATTTCCACAAAATGTGTGCTCTTAGTGTATGAAATATGAAATTTGTTTTACTTGTGCAAATTTGTTAGAGAATTAAACCTTTCAAAATCGAATTGATGCTATATTTCGTATTTTGTAGTAAATCATTTTAACTTTTGAAATCATGAAGAGCATTCTATCCAAAAGCCTTCCTCCCCATCTTAACTGGGACCACCCAATATCACTAGGGGATATTTTACTTAAATAAAATTATAATATGTATTATGTCTTTTAGCAACTAAAACTTGGTAAGAACATTTCTTGTTATAACCATGATTAACGAAAATATAATAAGATTCATATTTAAAGAACATTAACTTAGTTTATGGGGATGAAGATCACGTAAACATTGATAATGGTACGATCCTAGGAACACGGTTCGCAGTAGGCCTACAACATCATAACAATAACATGCATGGTCGACATTGCCAGCAGCGGTGGTAAACTATGGAGCTATTAACAGTTAATAGCTCTGTGGTGAACGGAAATGGAAAAACCGCACTGTTTGAATAGTTTATCAAAAGTTCCTTCTGTTCTGTGTATTACCATGGAGCTTTAAATAGCAGGTCTCTTTGATTTTACTACCGATTTACTCTCATTCCCGATTTTGTTGTGTGAAGAATTGGTCTGAGAATGTTTTGTTGTAACGCCGCGTATCTCAATGCCGTTCTTAAGTTAATCGTTAGTGAAAATCCGACACTAAAAGAAACTAACGTTAAAGAAATTCTTTTAATTTATAGATTAGAGCAATGGCGTATATACAAGAGAAACATCTTAATGAATAATGAGCATCAAATTAAGCAACACTAATATGAATAGCATTCAAAAGTCATGTCACATCAGAAACAAATAGATCGGGGAGGAAGTTACACTGGTGGATCGCAAGATTTTCAAATCGCCTTAATACCGGGCTACAAAAAGCTTATACGTAATACCTGAGCTGTGTCCTGAAATGGGAAAATCTGCCACTGGCAGATTTAACCGTCGTGGTTTCGGGCTTTCTTCATATGGGATGCGTGTGGGTGCAGATACATGCAGATATTGTTTCAGAAGGGGGTAAAAAGTCAATTACTTCAATCTCGCCAGAGAAAGAGATAAAATGACATCGGATCTCCTGAAAAATTAAAAGCTGCTCAGTCAGGCAGTGCGAGAAGACCTAAAAGAAAGCTCCTGCAAAGAAGAAAAGACCAGCAACCAAGAAAAAGAAAGCTCCAGCCAAGAAAAAGACAGCTGCAAAAAGAAGACAACTGCTGCTGCTAAAGAGAACGCAAAGTTGCAGCAACTGTTAAAGAAACACTGTTTATATGGCGTTACTCAGAGACCGATCGGAAATTCAATATTTTGCAATACCTTCTATTCAGACTGCTATTGAAGAAACTGTGGATCACAGACTTCATGTGTCGGGGGACCTGACAGACTTTGGGAGTCTGGAATTTAATTTTACCGGGGATGGCAAAACATACCTAGCCATGGACATATTAAATTATTGATTGAATGTAAACTAAAGAACAACGATGCTTCTGCGCTAGCTGCAGCAGACAAACTGTACTTTACCAATAACATCCTACACTCGCTGTTCTCCAAATATCATTGAAGGTGGGAGGATTGGGGTCAGAGAGCAGACATCGACGTATCCGCACAAGGCCTATTTTGAAACATTGCTGACTTACGATTATGAGGCCAAAAATACTTTTTTGAAGAACAGCGGTGGTATGACGATGTACAAAAAGACGGAGCCCAACAAGATCAACACGCTTTACTCTTCCAATGCATTTCATGGAGGTTGGGAAGGAACGAGGATGCTTGCAAGAGCTGATGGTATTACAACAGCAAAACAGTTTGAGCTTATGGAACCTCTCATTGTAGATTTGTTCAAGTCCAGCAAACTGTTACCCAATCTAATTGTGTGGGGACAAGCTGTACAGGACAGCACCAGATTTGTATCTACTCTTTGGAGATGCCACAACCAAGGCAAAAGTATAGCTCTAGCTAGTCTAAAGCGACACTCGTCTACAATAGAGTGAAAGTAGCAGATGCAAAGCTTACAAATTAAGAGGCAATGGCTCGGCCAAAGAGTGATCATACTTTCAAGGCGTATAAAGGTGTTTGATCATACCGTTGCATCAGAAATGCGCATCGATACACTATACTGGTGATGAAGGGGTGATACCAAACCGAGTCCCTGATTGCTATGGTCAACAATGAAGCATTTGCAGAAGCACCTTTAGACCCATTGTATCTGGAACACTTTAAAATCGCGGCATATCCAGCTGAAAGCAGGAGACTAGCAATACCCGCAGCAGGAAATGCGCTCAACATGGGCGGAGAGGATCTGACATACCTGGAAATATATATCGGGGTCTGTTGGATGCTCTAGGCAAAGCCAACACCAACGATTCGATCAACTTATCACCTATCAAGTGGACTCAAGGACATACCATCTTCGGTTGACTTGACACCGCAAGATCAGCAGGGTTGGAGTTAATTTAATGAAGAAGGTGCTTTGTAGGTGAAAATCACGTTCAAAGCAGCTTTAGCGAAACCGGTCACTTTGCTGGTGTATGTGGAACATGACGAGTACATGAAAATCAATCATGGCGGTAGTGTGTACAAGTTTCGACAAATCTATAAAGCATCTTATAAAACAATCAGGAGAGAAACTTAAAACCATTATCTTTTGATCAGTCAACATGGATACTTTGAAGAGCCAGACTTAAAAAAAAAGAAAGCAGAAACAGTACATTCCTTTTCATCGGAGATTCTCAGCTTGATTTATTTTCAAAATGCCGCCTAGCCAGGCGAGCATTATCGAACCGATGGATGAAACGTTGCATCCGCAAAGCAGGGGGTAGTGGGGAGGGCAATCTCCATTTTATAATCCCGCACAACCACAGGTGTCTTCATCGACCTCTATCACACGCTACTGTACCTGCATTTGCAAATAGTGAAGGATAATGAAGAAGATACAGACACAATCATTTATGAACAAAATATCTTTCATATGCTATGGTTGGATGTGGAAGTCTCCTTCAACGGGTGAAAGTAACCGACACCATGCAGAAGTATCCCTACAAAGCTTACTTGCAAACCCTCTTATCCTTGATGCATTTTTGAAAACGACCACAGGTATGTTACAGGGGTGGTATCAAGCATCGTTACCAAAAAAGAACCGACAGATTGCACGACCTGCGGCTGCAGTCGCCACGTACAGAAGGTATGTTGGAAGAATGGGAATGGAAAGGAGAAACAGCGGCCGCAGCCAACAAGTTTCAGTCGTCCTCAATGACTAACGAAAGCAACCCGAACAAAGAGAAACGCACCGAATACTGTGGGCGTCCAGCGCTTGACATTTTCCATGCACACAAACTAATACCCGATGGTATACGGATAGATATCCGATTCAAGAGAGCCCCTTTGCAGCTACCGTGAATAGCAAAAGATGATACTGAGCAGAAGCTATCTAAATAGGAAAAACCGAATGATGTTTAGAAAGGTAACCCTAGCACCGATCGCTGTGTCGCATTGGCCAATGCCTGGATCAAGAAGGATGTATTGATACCGTTCTAGAGTGTCAAAGTGCAGGTCGTTTCGTTACAAAAACTCCGCTGACATTCTCCCTCTACCAATCTTTGTTTGAGAATACACCAAACGCATCCTCATTATGCACGTGAAAGAAGATACATTGACAGGGAACAAGACGCATAAAACCAGTTTTTCTTTGATGATGAACCCAAATTGAAAAGTCTACAAGTCGCTTGGGCAGCCGGTATTATCCAAAGAGAGTTCAACTTTTACAGAGGAAGGAATGGGACAGGTTGAATTGAGAGCCAGATTAAGAAATGTAATGGGTTTAACCTAATCTTCACAAAGCATGGGTTGAAGAACCTGGATGGAGGAAATCGGATATATGCTTTTGACTTGACCAGGACACACGTCACTGGGAGCATCACTACAATGAGAATATGGTGGGAGGGTTGCGTTTGTTTTAAAGTATAAAGAGGCACGTACCAATGATTTGAAGTTAGTGGTGCAGGCAGAATTTGATGCAGATGACAATCCCAGCATGATCGGGTAGGAATAGAAATTATAGAATAAAAAGGGGTTGACATGGCCATGCTCAGTACATTTCAGTTGCAAGACTTGATAGAGCAAGACCCCATTTTAAGAGATTCAGATTGTAAGTTACATGATGGAGTACACGAGCGATTTAAGTGTTCTCCCATGAGTATTTTCCTGGTGATATTGTCATCTCAAATACTGAAGTTAGGCGGGAAAGTGGGGAACACTGGGTCTGTTATTATGTTGTTGGTGCAGACACTATTGATTTTTTTGACTCGTTCGCGAGGAGGGGCCCAACTCGTCAAGAGCTCTTGGCAATTTCTAAAATGTGAAGAGGTCTCATATCCAGGTTCAGCCTGATATATCCTTTTGTGTGGGTTATACTGCATGTTTTTCTAAAACTTAGAGCTAGAGGTATATGTCTTTTGAAAATATTATGAAACTTTTTTGATACTGAGGATTTGGATCAGAATGATAAACTTGTATTATCAATGTTTGCACCCGGCATGATTTGTAAGTCGGGTTTTTATTTGATACACTCTGTACATAAGTTGCCAATCTTATACTCAAATCATACACGGTGTACAAAAAGTTGTACAAAGTTGTAAAAGTAAGCAAAACCGGTGTACAAAAGTTGTAAAAAGTAAGCAAATGGTACGGGTGTGCTAAAGTTGTAGGGGTAAGAAGTGCTGTTTTTTCCGGGAGATTTTTCTATATAAAGGATTGCATTTCTCATTATTAATCATTCAAAATAACTTCTGTTAACCTTAATACAACTTGCTATTAATCTTGAAATTGTTTTTTCAAATTATATAACAAATCATCATCAATTAATTGTACTCATATCAACAAAATATACTTACAATTATCATGGCTACTAAATCATCAAAAAGAACATAATGTTTGCAAGCAGTAAGGACATGCTGAAGACGCAGACAGAAAGTGACGCCCGCTCTACCCGGTCTCAAAAAGTCGCGGAAAACGCTGGCCAAAAAATGTAATCGCACGGTTCCCAGAGCTCCAAAGAAGGCGGTAACCACGCTGAAGAGAATGCATAGCACGGAGGCTGTCAGGGGAGCAGCAGCAGCAACAGCCCGTCTGAGGACTCAGATGCCGAGGATGCAGCCATAGTCACAACTCCTGAACCTGCTAGGAAAAACAAAAACAAAAAACCTAGAACACTTGTACTATCTGATTCGGACAGTGAGGCTGAGGTGGCGACACCATGCACCCAAAAAGACAATTGTTAAGAAAACTTAACTAATGGAGACAGCTGAGGCTGAGGAAGCGGATGAGGAGGGGTACGAGACGGATGAGGCTGAGTTCGCTCAACGTCAGTCTGAGGAGCCTGAGGAGGAGGAGACTGAGGAGGCCGACGATCCGGCAGAGGATGTACCTGATACAGACCCTGTAGATCAGCCAGAGGAGGAGGAGGGAGGAGGAGGGGAGGTTGAGGAGGCTAAGAAGAATACTAGGCTTAAGCTGCAGAAAAAAAACCACTCTAAAAAATGGCCTTGAATGTAAGTCAACCAAAAGCAGGGGAAAGACAATGAAATATACATTTCAATACAAGGGCAAAAACATGTGTATGGTCTAGGATACAGTTATTTTGTTAGACGTTTAAATGATATTATCATGATTATTAATGTTTGATTTTCATCATAAAGCTCAAGGTGCTTGCAGCACTAGTAACACCAGGCTCCATAAAACCCTAACCTTTTCAAATTTCAGAATGTGCCAAGGGCTCAAAGCTGTCTAAGTCCTCAATGCAGCTTTTGCTTACATGCTACCAGTTAGAGACTACCAAACTTTGTGTGTGTGCAAAGAAAATTTTAGAAAGGCACTGACAGCCAATACCGATAACTTGTTGGACACCATACCCCCTTGCTCAAAGGCAGAGTTTGGAATTTACAGGGCGCAGGTGGCTTGGTCAGCTATTTTAACAGGCGTATCACCTTAGACATACGCAATTGGTTCATGAAAATGGACGGACCAGGCACGCCACAACAATAGGAGTCTCCCTACCTTTTTGGCCCAGCCATGCAACTTATGAATAAAAGTTTCATGAAGAAGTTAAGTTAGAACAAAGTCTTGACAAGTCGATATAATTATGGTATAAAATGCAGCTATCTTATTATTTTTTATTTTTTTATATTTTAAATAGACGATTGGGACTCAGATGGCATTTGCAGAACGAGGATGCCCTCGAGGTTATCTATTTGGGCCTCGAGGAATCTCTTAGTATGCAGAAAGACCAAGAAACAGTTGAGGCCAAACTAGGCAAAGATATGCACATGTATTGGCGCCTTATGACTTTGGAAACACATGCTAGATTTCTTAGGTATGGACCACTAAGCTATTTAGGTTTATCAGGCAATCCCAAATGGAAAGGTTGAGAGCCATGGGTATGTTTCAGATGGATGGTTACCATTTAGAGTTAGACAACTACGGTCCCAATAGTGACGGTTTTCTAAATAAGGTACCCGACATGACCATTAAAATATTTGGGGAGGTTAGTTCTGATGACGACTGTACTGCAACCACTGCAGTTCAGAAACCACCCCTCATCCGAATACATTTCCAATCAGCTTGCAATCTGCAGATACCTCGAGCTTTGCTCAAAACAATGCGGATTGCAATGAGGTTTTTGAAGCTATCTTTCGGGAGGGGTGGAGGGATGCAGTGGGACTTAGACCAATCTATAGGAATGGGGAACGGAAACAACTTAGATATAGGTTTAATACAGAATGCTATTCTGGCAAGAATACTGTTGATAAAATGGCCGATAATTATCTTTTTCAGGTAGGACAGGTGAGGAATTGCTGCAACACGTGTATTCCGATGACCCAGGACGGGGCAACCCTTGTTGTGGCAATTCCAAGCTCTGGTGTCTAAAGGGTGGGGAAAAGGGTACAAAAATCTTAACTGGCAGCAAATGAGCTGGATGGCCTCCCAAGACATGAGAGTGACAATAGCTGCTATTGCCATGATCCAAACACATTTTAAAAAGGTGGGGGGATTACTTTCCCTCAATGACTTGATCAATTTCCCTCTGACCAATCTTAGACTCAGAGGACCCACAAGCTACATGGTCACGGGTGGCGAGTTTGAAAAAGTTGATACCAGGTACCAAAAGTTGACGCCGGGAGTTAAGCAATACGCCCAGCTGGCAACTCACGACATGGCTGTCGTTTTTCAAGCCGTGGATTTGAAAATTGTTTCATCCATAGCTTTGGGCCCTGTAGGGCTTGTCAAGTCATTGCGGGATAGTGTACCGACCAGTACAGACTCAGACAAACAGTACAACAGAATTAAGAACATATTCATCTTTACAATGCATTTGTATGTGGAGATGGTGATTGGTGGCTGTATGCCAAAACTCATCACCCCTACCAGACACACTGTACCGTTCGTCCAGGTTCCAAACCCCACCATGGAACACGTTGAGGGTGATTTTTGCACTTGTCATGTTTGTGTGCGCTATTACGCCCTAACATGCAAGCAGAGACTTTGGCAATCGCTGGTATTTGTATGTCCCTGATTGATAAAATCAATCTAAAAATGATTAGAGTGACGAGGCTCCAAGAGGGCAAAGTAATGTTGAAGGATTGCGTTAACAATGTTGAGGGATTGTAAAGTTGTTTTTCAATTTTCTTAATAATGATAATAATAATGTTGAGGGGTTGTAATTGTTGTTTTATTAAGGCAGAAGCGTATGATAACCAGATACAAGACATATTGAGACATGATGTAGCAAGAAACATAGATGAGCAAGAGTTGCGTGAATACAAGAGGCCGGTTCATTACATCTCACATCATGGTGTAGAAAAGCCAGATAGTGAAAGCACACCGCTTTGTGTCTTGTTTAATAGCAGTGCGAACTACAAAGGCCACATATTGAATGACTACTGGGCAAAGGGACCGGATCTCAACAACATCCTACTTGCTGTGCTACTTAGGTTCTGTGAGGAGAATTACGCATTGGTTGGTGACGTGCGAAAAAAGTTCCACAGCGTAGCCATTGGACTACGGGATCAGCATTGCCACCACTTTCTGTGGAGAAGAATGGACACCTTGAGCCCCTCAAAGACTTACTGCGTCACTGCTGTTAATTTTGGTGACCGACCTTCGGCCACTATTGCGACAGTAGCCTTGCGGAAAACTGCGGAAATGAACAGGAAAGCCAATCCGGAGGCTTCAGAGACTATCAAGACAAATGTGTATATGGATGATATATTGGAATGCGTGTCCTCTGAGAAGGAAATGGAGGAACGAGCTCAGGGCATTGAGAAGTTATTAAAACCAGGTAACTTTGCGATCAAGAAGTGGACATTTTCTGGCAGAGGTAAAAGTGATGAATCCTTGACTTTGACTAACGAGAAGGTCTTGGGGAGAAATTATAAAGCCAGTTGAAGATGTATTTACATTCAGAGATAACATCCCAGCATTCCAGGACATCCCAGAGATTTTAACAAAGAGGATCTGCTTGAGTAGAATCAACTCAATTTTTAACCCATTGGGATTACTTACACCAGTGACTGTGAGAGCAAAAATTCTAATGAGGAAATTGTGGGGAGCGAAGTTGGGTTGGGACTAACCCGTTAATGAGGCTACAAGAGCAGACTGGATGAAGTTGTTTACGGACCTGAGTTCAATATCACAACTGGAATTCAGACGCTGCATTAAGCCACATGATGGCAAACCAGGGGTGTTGTCTATGCTTGTGATGTTTTCAGATGCTTCGGAACAAGCACTAGGTGCAGCTGCTTTTATTTGCCATGAATTGTGTAATAGGACATTTTCGTCACAGTTGATAGCAAGCAAGAGTAGGGTTGCACCTATCCAGGTAGTGAGTATAGTGCATTTGGAGTTAAGCGCAGCCGTCATGAGCAGGATATTAGCCAGCTATGTTATGGAGCACATGCGGTTGAGCTCCAGCAGAGTCTGTTACTTGTTAGATAGTGAGATCGTGAGAGCAATGATCCAAAAGGAGAGCTATGGTTTTAAAACTTTATGCAACAAGGATTGGTGAAACCGTCAGGCACTAACCCCCAAAACCCACCATTCTGCCATGGCAGAATGGTGTGACGGAAAGCTTAATCAAGGGCGTAAAGAAAGCACTGTTTTATTTTATTGGAGTACAAACTTTGACATTCAGTGAGCTGCAGACTGTTATGTTTGAGGTGACAAATATTGTGAATGAGAGACCAATTGGTAGACATCTGACTGAACCAGAAGACGAATCATACCTTAGTGCGAACATTTTACTGTTGGGACAGTCATCAGATAAGGTCCAGATGGACCATGGAATGATACTGCCAATCTAAAACAGAGGCTTCAATTCATGCAAGGAATTGTTAAGAGTTTCTGGAGAAAGTTGACCAGGGATTATTTCCCAACGCTAATAGTGAGACAAAAATGGCACACACAGAAGCGAAACTTACAAAAGGGCGATGGAGTACTCATTCAGAACAGTAATTCTCTAAGGGGTAGATGATGCAGAGGTGTAGTAAATGAGACTTTTCCCAATGAGCTGGGAAAGTTCGCAATATTATGGTGAAGCCTTTCAATGAGGATGGGATGTCAACTAGTCTAAAAAGGGCTGCAAAGATTCGTGGTATTATTTCTTATTGAAGAACAATAGATAGTCTTTTGGTTCGGGGAGTGTATCGCTTAAAGATGTTTTCAAAGTGCGCCACCAATTTCAGACGTGGTCACTAGAGGTTAACTACCCAAAATCAAGAGTTGAAATGTGTTTAATTTGTGGTTGATTACAGAGGCTATGAAGTGAGTAGACGTTTTTTTTATTATGTACAAATGTTGTATTCTTTAAGGGAGTAGTTGAATCCAGTGGCAATTGATTATTGAACCTGGGCAGTTGTTTTTCTTAGCGTAGGTCAATGTGCACATTACGCGATTTAGGTCATTGTCGCTAGTGTGCTGTGCTAATGCATCGGCAGCTTCAGTTGTAGCGATAACTAAGCATTGTGTCGGAAATGCTATAGTTTTTGACATTTGAGGCTGGTACTTATATATTTAAAGAGTTTCTCAAGGGCCACACTCCAGTTCAAGGTTTCTTATATACAACCAATGAACTTAAGTCAGTCCCAGGTTTTAACTGAGTCCCTTGTTTGTCAGGGTGGTATTGGTCTTGGTTATATGGGATTATATTACATAGAGTTATGCACTTTCAGCTGCTATAAGTGAGGGCGCTATTCCAGTATAGATGGCATGTAAGCATTCATTACTGTTTTTATACAAGTTTCTTCAATGTTGAATAATTAGCTTATTGTATGTTATGTAAGTAAAGTTATTGTTGAGGGTATGAAGTGCTATATAGTCAGTCAATTAAGGCTCAGTTATTTTACCTTTGCTCATCACCCAGGGATATTACAAATTAATCTGATTGGTTTCATCACTATTTGAACTTTCTGATATCTGTCACCGTGAAAAGTGGAACAAATTTGCATAATTATTGGTTGGATCATTGGTCAACAAGTTGTTTTGATATTATATTGTAGTAAATATGTTTTACATCATATGAGTAGTTGGCGATATGTAAGTTCCAGTTTTTAACTATACTGTAATTTTCAATCTTGTTCAGATTTCAAACATACCATATCTGATATTGTTCATGATTCAAAGGAGCAATAAAGTTAGAGTTTCAAGCATACAACCAAAGTGAGGGCGTGTTTTCTAATTTGTGCCTAAAACAGTATCCTTTGTGTAGAAACAACTGAAATTAGACTAGTTGTAATGTCATAGCCTCAGATTCATCAAAGTCTTTATGTATTCCATCATGTTTTTCCTGCAATTCTGTGGCTTTAAAACCATGGGATATGTCAAAAAGTAGTAAAACAATCTAGGAAGGGTATTTATAATAATATACCAGCTGAAGAAAGTTTGAGGATAAATAATTCAAATAGTGAAAAAATTGATCAACTTTCTTGTATATATATATATATATATATATATATATATATATATATATATATATATATATATATATATATATATATATATATATATATATATATATATATATTTTGTATGCTTAACCCCTGTAGCCAAAGGCCATAGTGGTGGGTGATCCACTCACAACTCAGCGCTTGGTATCGAGAGGTGACAAGGAAATTGTATTCATTCGCATGCTATATATAATGTGGTGTTCGCTTCTCAATAGATTCATACCATGATGAAATGTCTTGTTGTCATACAGTGCTTCTTTGTACTGCTGATGTCATATATTTTTTCTCACAACATACTTTTTAACGCTTTTTGCTTTTTGGATCTCACCACCATCTTTCTTCAGGATAGAATACATTTTGGGTCGAAGTCCTACATACTCGCTAATAGGCACTCCAGCACATTCGTCTCTCATTTTACCAAGCACCTTTTTGTTCGTGGTGTTGTGGAGTGGGTGGTCTGTCGGATAATCACTCGTGTCATAGAGGTGTGACTCAGAACTCATATTAGCATACATATCCTTGGTTTGGATTTTAAGTAGAAGACTATCCGTATCCGTTAGAGAAGATTGCACCGCTCCCCATATTGTTCCTTCAGGTTATTATAATAAAAGTCGTACATCAAATGTTTACTCAGGTCCAGGACACACATCCCAACATAGACTGGTCGGTCAAGCATCAGCCAGCGTTTGTGTATGTGTAAGGCGGCTAGATCATCATCAAATACCACATGCCTTGCAAACCCGGGACTAGCTATCCACCGGCGAAGCTTGACATCTACAGAGGCTCTCACGAGTTTGACATCTACACGCTTACGCAGATTTTCCATAGTCTTACCAAAGACGCTATTGTTCTTCAGTTTGTAGAGGTCTTTCTCAAAGCTGATCTTGGCCTTCTTGTGTAGTTCTGTATTCATTCTGATGTAGGGCTCCATCCACTTGCTTTGATCGAGCCGAATTGCACGATGTATTTTTGTCAGCTTCATACCTAGAGAGAGGTAGAGTTGTAAATTTTGGTAGTGCACAACATAGCACTTTTTATTGCAGAGATTGGGAACCAACTTTTCAACATCATTTGACAAGTTTGAAGCTCTTTCTGATAATCTAACAGCCACTCCTTCGGAACCTTCATGCATTTCGGAGCAAGTGGGTATGCATTGTGGGCGTCGTGTAGCTCTTGGGAATACTCTAGGTCCACCTTAAGTATGTAACTCTTTTCTGCATAGGGTGAAAGCGTATCCAACGAGGGCACTTCATCCACTCATTCGAATCCACCCGTGGGTAGTGCTTGACTCATCGCCCAACCTTACAGGCTATTTGCATCTAGGTAGAGAATATGATTGTTAGGCTTGGAATTGTTATAGCCTGAGACATAGGGGTTGTTGGCTTTAGCATAGCGCTTGGATACCATGGAAATACCACCTCTCATACCTTTCTCGAAGAGCAGGTGCATGTCATAGTCGGTTAACAGTTTTAATTCTACACCTGTATATTTCAAGAGTGCATCCCAAGATAATCCAGAGCTTGTATAATAGTGTGTTGGATCCAGACCATACTGCCGTAAGCAAGTCTTCCGATATATCTCGAAGACATCAGCTAGTAGAAGCACATCAGTCCGCAGGTATAGGTAGTGATAATCTCCCATGGTATCACATTTGAATGCCCCCCAAACCTCCTGCGCATGTTGATAATCTTCATTGGAGATATGTTCCTCAGTAAGCTTGCTATAGAAGGCATCTTGTGGAGGTAAGCACTCCCCTAACCGTTCCCAGGAATCCATATACTCATAGGGATAAATCCCCTTATGCAATAACAATTGTCTCCTTTTATCATTCAGTTCATATTCAGTTGTGATACAGCTTAACCAATGATGCAAGCAGGAATTGTGTGCTATCGATGAACCTCAACTGACCAAGGAAGAAGGATATATATTTCTCCATATTATTGGGGATGCAGGTAATTTTCCTTCCACTTTGCTGATGGCTTGCATGATCAAATGAGAGTCATAGCCCCGCAGGTTATGGAGCACAACTAGGATTGGGGTTGTTTTGGGGCTCAGGCGTAACTTCAGGTTGCAGGCATTGTGCGCAGCACCTCTGTACTTACCTGTGATATGGCAGTGGTCGCGGACAGAGTCACCATGTAAAGGTTTTTTTGCATATATGACAAGCCTGTGCTGTCCGGTGTGCGCGCCAGTAATCTCTGGTGATTATTATAGGTCGAGGGTTTGCCAGAACTGCTTTGATCTTAGTTTCTTCCTGCTGCAAAGCCTCGAGGAACTTCCCAGCTGCATTTTGCCCTCGATATACTACAGGAGGTTCTGTATGACCATCACACCTGACCACAACATACCCATAGCCACATGCTTCGTGCTGTTGAGTTTTTTGGGTATTGGATTGCAAGGGGTTGGATTGTGGACCATCTATCTTACAGGTGAGTGCCTGTAAATCTGCATAGATTACGTAGGGTGCTGGAAGCTACTTGTGATAGTTCTGGAAGGACAGCTTGTTTTCGCCTTCTTTCGGCATCTCAATGCATACAGCAATTTGACCAATTCCCATGCAATCAGGTCTATGGGCCTCAAGCAGATCTTCCCTGGAATAGCCATGTAGACACCTCTCACAGAAGTGCTTACGCTTTTGATTGGCACTTTGATTAAAGAGCAGGCGGCTGAGGCTTTTGACCCACGTGTAGTGGAACTTACATGCCTTCTCAATCAATAGGAGGTTGATCCTGGGGATGTTTTTGTCTTGTTTGCTGAGTCTGTGAATGATCACCCCTTTATCCCAACCGAAGACGTTGATAGCCAGATTGTTTTGTTTTTCAACCTTCCCGATCTGGGAGAGTGGAGCTGGAGCATCTATTTCTTCAAAGTTTAAGCCGTCTTTTAAGGGATACTTGCTGCATCTTTCTGGATGTATCTTGGCTGGAAACAGAGCAGATTGGAGAGCCCAGCGAAGACAGTTATCATCACGGTTTTTCACATTGATGATAGTCTTTTTAGCTTTGAGTTCTTTCGGCAGACCGATATAGGACCCACGTTGTAGTGGTTGCTACCGGGCAATATTTATCCAGGGGTCCTCCACTCTATCCACCACCCATTCTGACCCTCTCTGAGTCCATTGCTCAAGAGATTCTATCATGCGTGGGAAAGCGTTGTTGAGCGCTGCATCAATCTCACCCACTTGCAGGACATCCATCTGACGGCTGCGAAATACTAGGTTTGTAAATTCTGTCCCCCCATCACCATTATCCTTCTTCAGTTCCACTTTGAGTGCTAACTGAAATTTTCATCCATGAAGGGCTCTAACCTCTTCTGCTACCTTTTGGGGAATTGCGGGGCGAACATCATCTAAAAGGGCTAGTGGGTCAGCCCCAATCGGTGCCCATCTACAATATTTATTTGCCAGCTGCGGAGGTAATTGCCAATTGTCCCAGGGGCCCGCCTGAACCTTGGAGCAGGAACAGGTCCTGGTGCAGTCACAGGTCTTGGAGCAGGTCTGGGTGCTCTCGGAGCAGGAATCGGTGCTCTCGGTGCAGGAAACGGTCTGCGGGCTGGCATATACCTATGAGCGATGATGGCATTTATGTAGTCCTTTTTAATATAATTTCCTCTTTTACCTGATGGGTGATTAAGCAGGATATTGTTTTGAACCACATAGTCTCTCAACACCTCGACTCTCTCTCTTCTAAGTGCAGTTATATTTAAGTTATTCATTATAATTTATACTGCTATACTATAGAATCTTATTTCTCTAATTGGTTATCGTATCAGACTTGCGCACCGGGTTTGTATACTATGGCATGTTATGTCTCTAATAGGTTGTCGCACCTGATTTGTATACTGTAATATGTTATAGGACGTCACACCAGATGGGATGTCATATCATTTCAGCAAGCACATTTTGAAAGTCTATACGAGCTTGTTTTTCAATGCAGCATCTTTTTAACAACACTTTTACCACCACAACCATGGCAAAGCTGTGTCTGAGAATAAACACCAACCCCACACTTGCAGCATGGTACTATTGGACGTTTACCATTTCTAATCACTACTCGATGCTGCCGGCATTGATCATACATAGCGGGTCTTCCACATGTTTCTTTCTTACCTAGCGGCAGCCAATTACACTTGTTCTGTGCACGTACTGACATCTTATATCATTATAATACTCCATCTCTAATTGCATGTTGTATTATTTTGGTGGGAGCTCGGTGTTGTGACGAACGATCAACAACTCTTCACGGACAAATCCACGGGCCAGACCATCTTGAAGATAGTTTAGGACAGGCTCTCTAGACTTTGTAACAAACCGTCCTATCCGATAAACATTAACAGACCACACGCGTCTGTAGCACGACGTCGACCTCCTTCCAGCTCACCTGATTGGTATAGATAACGCAGTACAACATCGGTACATACTTTTTGCTGCTCCAAGCCAACTGCTGGAGATGCTGGTTTCTGTTTCACCATTTTAGTTTTGTTAGCATTAACAGGTTTCTTCGCAATCAGTCGTGTGACTTTGTTGTTCAAAGCTGAAACAACGGCAGGTAGTCTCTCTACCCACTCTGTCGATCTCTCCCCCTTAGGCAATTTCATTTCCTGAGCCTACTGATGTCCGAACAACCGTTCTGCTAGTGTACGATTAAATCGCTCTGCAAAAGCTTGATCGCGATGATTGCTGGGAGTCCACATCTCACCTCAACACCATGCTTCTCCAATGTGTCGGTTACAGAACCCATAAACTCACGCCCTGGATCCACCTGAAGTAGTTCGGCCAAACGAGTGAACTACGATTAGAGATGCGGGTAAATGCAGAGGCAACCTCTGTTGAATACTTTGAACTTAAAGGCTCAGCCTCTTTATACCGACTGGCAACATCGACCACAACTAACGCATATTTATAAGTATTACATCCAGCTTTGTCATGTGGTGCAAACAAGAGGTCGGCTTGATGGACTTAATTTGGTGTAAAAATGTCAAACTTAGGTCGTGGTATATAGCGGGTAGGAGGTAGATAGATCTGCCACATAGCCTACTTCTTTAGCCAAGCCTGGGATTCATCTTCAGACACCTTTGCAGCTTTTGCAAGTTTCTTTATAGCTGGAATTTTCTCCAATACCCCTGAGGGCTATAATATATATCCGCTAGTTTCATTCTATATTAAAAATATACATATATATTCAATATGGCAATGAATTACGGAAAGAAACTAGCACCTACACAGATAAACCGCACACGCTTTTTTTCTTCTGCAGACCAGAATTGCCATTACAGACTTTTTCAGCTAATCATATACAAGAATGACAATGACGTAATTAAATATGAATATTCATATACAACTTAAGGATGTTGAACACTGCATATTCATATATGTTGGCAGACACCGTCTTAAGTGCTGTATATATATACGCTATGATTAATGTATTGTTTTTGTTTTTAAAGTAAATTTCGCAACTGTCAAATTATTTGAGTGAAAATGAATAAGATTTAAAACTTCAAAATATCCATTTCTAGTACTTTTGGCTGTCATTACGTCATGTTTGTGCAAATTGCAAAGGCATATCCAGAAACTAGGATGCATGTTGCACGCTTCC
>JAIGNY010000682.1:32500-50858 GCA_020152595.1 Chiridota heheva
AATCACTATGCAAAGAAATAATAAGACATTAACAAAAGATTATTTAACTATTAGTTTTGTGGGGTACATAGCTCTCCATAACTATGCATGAACAATTATATAGGGAAAATGAACATACTGAAATTGGTGATGAAAAGTATGAAAGATATATTACTAAAATCAGAAAAGGGAAAATAATGTAGTAAAAATCACTATACAAGGAAAATGGGTTGCACACAAAATTGTTCAACTATTAGGTTTTTGGGTTGTACAACTCTCCACAACTATGTATAAACAAATATATCTAATCCAAATATAGGGAAAATGAATATACTAGAAATTGATGATGAAAAATATTAAAGATATATTACTAAAATAGAAATGGGAACATAATGTGGAAAGAATCACAATGCAAAGAAAGTACTAAGACATTAACAAAAGATTGTTTAACTATTAGGTCTTGTGGGGTATACCATAGATCTATAAATCTATGGCCTATACATAGCTCTCAGCAACTATGAACAAATATAATACTGTAATATAAAATATCGAAAATCAAACACGTATTAAAAGGTTAAAGCAAAATAAAACAAGTATATACAAACAAAATATAAGGAAAATGAATATACTGTAAATTGGAAATGAAAAATATTACAGATAGATTACTCAAATTAGAAATGGGTGATTAAGGGTGTTTCGAGGGCGTGTTTTGAAGCTTTTGTGGATGCAAATACATTAATTTTGCATTGTCTGATTGTGCCAATGTAGGCTTTATTTCTAGTTATGATCGAAAAGTCTTTACGCATATAAAGTTCATCAAAGGAGACAGTTATGAGAAGGAAGCCACTGCTTTGCGTGATAAATCAATGATTTGATAAATTGTTGAAAGCACCTCGTCTACATAATTGCACAGACAATGATTTATTACTAGTTTTGTACCACCTTTGGGTAAAGTATTACTTTTATAGTCTGCCAGCCTACCATTGTAATCATACAATTGTATTCAAGAAAGCTGTTGGAAAGTAGAGCTTGCAATATTTCCAGTACAGAAATCGTATGTGAAATTTGAATGAAATCGTTTTGGTATGCAGTGGTGTCGAAGAAAAAGTTATTTTTAACAGTACAGTGACTCTTCGCTCATGTTCAGTCGCAAAAGCAGTTCCGCGAAAAAGTCACACTCACAGTTTCTTTTTTATTGTGAATTGAAAAAATAGAGCTGCATAGAATATTTCTAAGTACCGTATGAATTATTAATACAAATCAGTTTCGCTTTATACTATTAAAACAGAAGTTGGATGTTTCTTTTCACAATATATCAGAGAGACTAAGTTGTTCAATATTACGCAGAAATATTATCTGCAGAAAGAAAAAAAAAAGCGCTTCCTGGACAGACTGGACGAGATCACGTGATGTGACAGGCAGTCAATCTCCTTCTGGCGGGAAATTTAAATACCTAAATAATTACGCAGGCGCAGAGTGCTAGTGAGAGGGTCCGTGCGAGGAACGTACCCAGGACCTACAGTAGGCTGCGAAAGTAGCAACTTGCCATATTGGCCTACACACGCCACGCGCCTCAGGCTCAGTACCGTTGACATTGAGATTGCCGTACGAGGACGGCCACCCACCACTAAGCGGCAGCCATCACTTAGTAGTAGTATTACTATTAGTAAAACGCTCGGTTGGCCTTTATGCCCTCTAGAGCTTTGAAATTAAAAGATGTTTGCCGACTGAACCTTTCAGATTGAGATAGCATGGCTGACGTCAGTCCGACGGTAGGCACACTTAAGCTAGGCCTACACACACCATGCAGTTTTAATGTTGTGATCTAACGTTAGCAGCAGCGAGCTACGACGTAGACAACCTTTGTTGGTGAGTTTTACCTTAATATAACACTAGGCTATTATTACAGTAGTGAGAACGACTCACTATGCAGTTCTCTAAGTACTATTAGGCCTACAGTAAGTTATGTGTAAAAACTGCACAGCTATTTGAGTGTATGATGAAGTGTGTTTTTGTTAATTGCTTTTCAATTTTTTCGTATTTGTCAGTTTGTGAGATGACCAGTTTATAGTCACAATGATCCTCAAGAATTTTGAGACATATTTTTCTTTTAGTAAGTTTGCCTAGGCCCTAGGCTAGCTGTTCGTCATATCCCACAATACACTTTTTGACATACTGGTGGCGTGTACAGTAGATTATTACACTTTCCATACATAAAGGTGAAGGTATGTTGAACGTTAGGCTACCAGGCCCATGGTCAATGCACAGGTGTTCCTAACGTTATGGCAACCTATATGCTTACTATATATATAATAAAAGGTAGGACTCTTTTTTTAACGAGACTATCGAACCGTGTATAAAAATTCCTTTTTTTGACCACTCTCGAATCTTAATTACACTTTTTTACTCTACTCACATTCGCAGGAGACTTCCTTCTTCTATATAATCCACGGTATTTGTTAGTTCTTTTCCGATTAGATGTACAAACGATGAATTTTCTACCAAATTACACCAAATTACTGTCCAAACAATATTTTACTGCAATAATTATAGAATAACATATTATATTTCTCTGAACCCATTAACTAAATCAATAACATTTTCAAACATATGTTTCTTTTGATATAATAAATAACCCTGGAATCGTATCACGGAAACTACCTGGTATTGAAATGACACTGCATTTCATATGACTTAACAAGAGATCACTGGTAATCACACAACACTATAGTCCGGCGGGACCGGATTCGAATCCCAGGAAATACAAATCTTTTTTAAGCATATCAAAATAAATTAACTATTGTTTTCTATTTATATTGATGAACCCTGCTGCAGAACACCCCCAACCCCTGCATCTCCATATAAATTAAATTACAATAACTGTATTGATTGGTGATTTCTCTTCTCATTTTAATGCAGCAATGCAAAAGTTATCCTGTCATTTCGTATTTGGAAATACTTATTATTCATACCTTGCAATTGAGGTAACAGTCAGAACAGTAATACATACAGTATCTACTTTCATCTTTTTGAGGTGTAACGGCACTGACAGTCAAGTCAAATGTGCTTCTTTCAGTGGCGTAACAAGGGGGAAGCCACCCCCCCCCATCTCCACCCAGGCCCTATAATAGGACCCGTAAATAAATATACATACCCAAGTACCATAGGGGTCCACAGGGTCTCACTCGCCCTCGGCTACGCCACTGGCTACTTTCATATAAACAAATGGGGTTCTTGTAACGAGTGAGTTAAAACCATACCATTTAGTCAATAAATATTACAATGCATGCAGATTTGATCAAAATGAGCTTTCGAATATATGAATGGCAAAATTTGTAATAGCTGTTAAGGTACATGGATGCATATATACTCATTTTCATGACACATAAATGTTGTAAACAACCATGAATGCATTTGTTCAGGCTATATTTTCAGGTTCTGTCGGCTAGCTTTTGTTACCATGCCACTTAAATATTCGAATTCACTCTATAAGTACGTGATAGCACCATATGTAAGTAGGATTTTGTATAAAACTTTTGGAGAACAAAAAATTAAAGAATGTATGTGACCAAGAATTTAATTTGTTTTGTATGGCTAGGTGAATGATATACATCCACATACCTTGATTTGTATACCTTTAGTTACCATATAAAATCTTAATTTCGTGGTCAATAAACGAGAACAGTGGTACAGTAAGACATCTTCAATCTGGCCATAGATGTAACCATCTCTGTCGTCAGCTTGATGGATTCATCCAGAAACTGCAAAGGAAATTGCCGTATAAACATCATAGTAGGCTAGCTAACAAGCAGAGCTGGCGCAACCTATAATTTCAGTCTATGCAAGTTTGATGTACAAAAAGAGTACTGTACTATTAGGTTCGAGTCAAAATGCAATTCTTCTAAAAAGTTATAGATTTTGTTTCAAATTTTAGGTGCTAAACAGCATTCTTGCAATTGTCCTCATGATTGCGCCGTCCCTGGGAAAGTGGTTTATTATTGCATTTTAATAATGTAATAATAATCCATTTTTGAAATATGCAAATGCATACTAAATATCAAATATATATCATGTAGTTTAGATGAAAATAATCACAAAATTTATGATTACAAGATCTTCCCTTTTGTGGAAAGTACATATGCCACAATAACTGAGAAAACAAACCTAGAATTTCCATGGCCTCCATCCTCCCCTACAGCCATGCCGAACCACCCTTAATTATTTGATTAATTTGACCAAATTTTCCTGCAAAAAGTGATGAATATTGTAATGTTTTATTTAATTCCTCTATCAACATCAAAAGTAGACTACCAAGTATCAACTTACCGTTTGGCCTCCATCCTCCCCTACAGCCATACCTGATCCACCCACAAATTTACAATATATATATATATATATATATATATATATATATATATATATATATATATATATATATATATATATATATATATATATATATATATATATATATATATATATATATATATATATATATATATATATATATATATATATATATATATATATATATATATATATATATATATATATATATATATATATATATATATATATATATATATATATATATATATATATATATATATAAATATATATATATATATTTATACAAACATATATATATATATATATATATAAATATATATATATATTTATACAAACATATAATATATATACAAACATATAATATGTATATATAAATATATATATATATATACACAAACATATATATATATATATATACAAAATATATATATATATATATATATATATATATACAAACATACATATATATATATATATATATATATATACAAACATATAAATATATATATATATATATATATATATATATATATATATATATATATATATATATATATATATATATATATATATATATATATATATATATATATATATATATGCATAATAACTGTTGAAACTGTTTTTATTTTGTTATTTTTATTTTTATTTTTTGATGCTAAAACTCAGCCTTGACTGCAAATACAATTCTTAACACAATTCTGTGATGTGTTACACCGCTTGTCATCAGTCAATTCATAAAAATATTCAGCATGCAAAACACTGTATGAACTCAAAATATATATTTTTTTGAATAACAAAATTTAACATTTACATGATATAATTTCTTTTACAGTACTGTGAGTACATTCTAAGTTTATAGCAGATAACATGAAAAAATATGGACATCTAGAGGGTATGTATAGAAGCCTATTTAAAAAGCTGTATGTTTAGTTCAAGTAGAATTGTAATATTGGTTTCAGATAATGACTGTCCAATTTTTATTTTTTTCAATATCACTAAAATTTCTGATTAACCGCTGAAACAGAAAGCTCAAATTCTTGATGCAACTCTTTTTAATTATATGTCCTAAATTACATAAATTGAAAATTGTGAGAAATCCTATTTCTACTCAAGTATAACTTGGAGGTATGATCATATAGTGCACTATTATTTCCTTTAATGAGTTTTCTGACCTATAGAGCTGAATTTCTGAAGCAATTTATAAGTTCATGTTGCCTCTACGTTGTCCATATGTTTTTCGATTTAATATGAAATAGTAAAACTAGGGTAAGTCCAGCAATATATATATATATACTTACTAGTTGTTATAAAAGTCAACATCTTAATTAAATATAAATAAGAATTAAAAATGATCTTCCACGTTAAAAGCCCCCCCCCCCCCCAACTTGCATGTGCAATAACAGTCCGCCTCTGACCCATGCCATCAGACGAAACTGTCGGTAGCAAGTGTTCCTCCTACTTAAGTTAATACTTTATGATACTTACACTTATATGACTAAAAAAAAGCTCCCCCCCCCTCCCTTAACTTGCATGTGCAATAACAGTCCGCCTCTGACCCATTCCATCAGACGAAACTGTCGGTAGCAAGTGTTCCTTCTACTTAAGTTAATACTTTATGATACTTACACTTATATGACTAAAAAAAAGCTCCCCCTCCCCCTTCTTAACTTGCATGTGCAATAACAGTCCGCCTCAGACCCATGCCATCAGACGAAACTGTCGGTAGCAAGTGTTCCTCCTACTTAAGTTAATACTTTATGATACTTACACAAGTATGCCGGGGCAAGGCTTCTATTTTTACCTACATGTACAATTTTATGTAAACCCATACAGTTTGAAAATGGCGTTTAGGCCAAAATAAAAGTAAATGTTAGTTTCCAATTTTGATTTCCCAAATTCTGGGGTTGGTAGGCAGATAAAGACAAGTATTAAAAAAGAAAACTTAATTTCACTTTTCGTTTTAAAAATAGCTGAAAAATATGATCACTTTGACTGCATTATTGCAATGTTATGTTTTAACTTTTGAGACTAACTAGAATGAATGTAATACAGGTTTGTATTCTTTCAAATTGATCTTATGATTTATTTTAACCTCTAAATAAGACAATTTGTTTCGAAAATGGCAATGCAATTTTTATGGCCTGCACATTTTTGTGAGTTAAGTCAGCAACCAGAAACTAACAATTATTGTATTTTGGCCTAATAAAAAAAAACATGAAATACAAGATAGAGCATAGAACACCTAGAACAAAAATAAATAATCAATCGAGAACAAAAAAAATTACATAACACTTTAGTGACAAGGCATGGATAAATAGAATGATTTTACTAAATCTTAACTCTCTCAACTTTTCAAAATTTGGATTCAAAATTTAAAAAGAAACCTTAAGCACAAAAGAAAGAGTAAAGCAAAACACTTATACTTCTCACAAATGATATTTAATTTATTAAAAGAAAATTACAACAAGATGAATTATTGTATATCCAGAAAGAAAAAAAAAATCTTTCGAGTCGGAAGTGTTATATCATTTGAATAATTTACTTACCTTTGTATCCATTTACATCACTTATCCATGCACTTGTCAAAATAAAATGGAGATGGATGCTAAATCAAACAGACATTTTTTCCACCTAAAATTTCACTTTGTTTACATTTTGTTTTTCCTAATAATTTATAACACAACTTGCTCCACCTAAATTTAGTTGGTCTGCCTCAAATAACTAACAGCTGCACCCCTGACATTCCTATAATAAAATTTATAACCATAATCATTCAGATGAATGCCATCTCTTTTCATAGGATTTGGTTCCTTATACAAACAATTACTTAGGCCATCCATGATCCAGGATTCAATTTTGGGGTCGTCAAAAACCAAATTGAAGAAGGTATCGTTAAGTGTGTCAACCCTCTGGTAGTGGTTAAAAACATTACGTGGGACTTTCTTCCTATGAATTGTTTCAAGGCGATAACCTTCTGAACATTATGACGACGGATAATGAACTTACAAAATGCATACATTTGGATGGCCAAGGTGGTGGGCTTGATAGAAGGATCACATAAGTCATTGGAAGCAATATCCAGCATGACAACATCGGGGTGCAACCAATCTAAAGTTGAAACATGAGAATATAGGCCTGAAAGTTTAAGTCCACCATAGCCTCGAATGTGGACAGAAGCATTAGACAGACCCAGATTAGGAGCAAAGTTGGGTCTGTCTGACATCGCTTCCTTAAATCTCCTTACAAAAGAATGACCCCACACAAGAAACTTAGTAGACATATTAAATCAAATAAAAAATGGCAGGGAAAAGCTACTTTGTAAAATCTCTGGATCAAACCTGTATCATGCAAAGACAAAGAAAAGAAATAAACATAACAATCATGTAAAACGCAATTCATTCTGCAAATAATCATCTAACAAAGGAAGTGAAAAGACTTCTTGATCCTCATCACTATCCTCGTCTGCTGAAAAGTAAATTATGTCAAAAAGAATTACACCATTTTCATCCACTAAATTGTCTACAATCTTACCCTTACGCCATTCTTTATCTCCATTATCTAAAATCCACAGATGAAGAACATTCTTACCAACTAAATAATCAGACTTAACATCTATGAACTTCATATCACCATTACCGAGATCCTCTTTAATATCCCCCTCAGGATATTCATATACTTCATTAAAACTATCATATCTTAAGAAATATTTCTTACTCTTATGATTGAAACCTACAAGGGTACCACTGTTCCACTCTTCAACCCCATGCTCATCAGCGGTGCAGTGATCAATTCGTTTCCCTACAATGTCTTCTGGATTATCAAGCTGCTGGTTAATCTTCACCTTTTTGGAATTTGGCTCCCTCAGATTCCTTTTGAAAGCAGTGACAGCATCTTCCGGAGCCAAACCAACAACCATATCGTGGTCCTGTCCAGATGCTGAATTTGCGACTTCTTTGTTTGCAATAGATATTGCTTGAACAAGTCCATCATGTAATTCAGCTATCTTCTTCCTCTTATCAGCCGCTGATATGTTGAAGATGCCCCTTTCATTTTTGGCCCCAAGCACCCACCGTCTGAACTTTAACTGTACTTCTAGAATATGGTACCTATCGCGGTCAGTTACGGATTGCTTCAATCTCTGGTCTAGTTGCACAGCTGACTCAATGAGACCTCCCATTGCTGAAAGGTCCGATGTCAGCTTTACTTTCCTGACCCTTTCCGTTCTTCCCTCTTTTCCAAATCATCTTTTTCAGCATTTCCCGTTCCTCTCGCAATGTCCTGATAATTGCAAGCCTCTGTGCCTGTTTGGTCCTTTGCTCGTCCCTCATCTTCCTGGCAATCGTGAATAACCCGCGCGTTCGGATTTTTCCAAACCCTCACACCACCCATTTGTGTTGTTGCGGTTATACATGGTCATTGCTTCGATGGCAAACACTGATGCATGTGGCTTTTTCCTCATCAATCTATCCAGCATGCCAATATCTCCCTCAACAGTCGTGTTACTTGTTGGTACACTTGCTGTTGCTTGTCAAGCTGTTCGTCCACAGAGTCATATATGCCTCCTTTTAAGTGATCAGAAAGCATACGCTTCCCAAGCATCTCAAAGGAGACACATATTATCTCCAACAGCTGCTTTGCCATTTGGTCATGTTCGCTTTCTGTTAGCAGTCGTTCATACACGTCATCTTTCCTAACTTCGATGTCATTGTACAAGACGTCTGTGCCTTTCATTATACCTGATGGGTCTTTACTCCACATCTCCAGGCACTTCAGAAGTCTTAGTATAGCGTCTGTTCATGTCCATGACGTGTTCTTCTTTTTCCAGTGCTCTCCAGAGTGGACCAGTGATTACCTTGTTTACAAGTCCTAGTGCCTTAAGCCCGGCAATATAATAGCTAAGCTTCAAATCAGCATTTACAGCTGATATTAACTTATTATCAGACTTATACCTGTCAAAAAAAAAACTGAAGGTTCTTATATAAAAGTATAAACCTGCACCATTATGAAAAAGGATATTAAACCTGTTGTCCCTGTAGGGTGCTAATGGGACCTTGTCAGTACTTCCTTCTGTTTTGAGAAACGCTCTGAACTGCAAAGGTTTGCCGCTTTTCTCACAAGCTCTTTCGGAAATGCTTTTGCAGACTGTCCTGACAAGTCTCTCAGTTCCACTGCCATCTCTGGTGCTGAGGCCTGGGATGTTTGCAGCCCCAACTTTCTCCTCACCAAAGATCATCTTCTCCCATACTTTCATTGTCTCATTAGCTTGCTCTGCTAACCCCACAACACAATGGAGACCACAAAAAATTCCTTTATGCATTTAAGTTCCTTCTGTTTTTCCTTATCCAAGCTAGGCAATCCTTAATCATAACAGGCAACAGTTCTGCTCTATACTCTGTAGGAAGCCCGTTAAACTTCTTTTGCACTGTATGCCTGTCACTCATAACATTCTTAAACTTAGTAAAAAATTGCCCCGTAATACCACCAATCCCTTGAATACCAGAAATATCTCCCACTACTTCCTTCAAGACGTTTAATGATGTGGCTGCTGTGCCATCAGCTGTCTCTCGTAGGCTCATAGTATAAACAGTTCCTTCAGATGTTCTGAGGTCAAAGGAGGTAAAATGATGTACTCTTTTTGTAGTACCATCACTACAAAGAGTTAAGTCCTGTGCTTCCTTTACTGCTTGGGACACCTGGCACTGAGACAAAGCCCTAGCTTCCAACAAGCAGCTATCCGCAAAGGTATGTTTTGGTAAACGTTCAGGCTCTACATTAACTATTTCCTTTAAAATCTTGCTAACTTTTTGTTCACAGTTGTCCCTACCTACATTTAAACACATAAGAGATTGATATACCGCTTGTACACCATCATTATATTTCCCTTTCTCCATTGTTCGGACTGTCCCACATTCTCTATCCCGAAGTTCTTCATGCTCTGCCTCCAACGTCTGATGTTTAAGTTGTAGCTGCGAAAGTTGGTCCCTCAGTTGCTGATTCTCTATTCTTAATTTACCCACCACATCTGTCCCCTCTATATTACTACTTCCCGTACGGTGCTTATAATACCTTACTCGCTCCTTCGTACATTGTAAATCCTTTCCCATGTTCTTGATTTTCACAAGCTGTTGTTGGTAATCAGTCTCCAGATTTGTCAATTTGTCTCCCATCTGAGTAATTGTATTTCCTGAATCCTTTATCTTCTGGTCCTTCCGCTTTTCCCTGCGTTTCGTGTTACGATCAGTTAGAGTTGAAATCTTGGTGATTAACTCTGTGGCTTGTTTACTTTCGCGCTGGAGGTCTTTCTGTAGTTGATCAATTGTGGAAAGTAAAACAGACTGCTCACTGGCAAGGTCGTCAACTAGACTGCTTTGAAGCTGAAGTTGCTGGATGTCACCCATAAGCTTCTCGCAATGCTTCTGCAGTGCTGTATACTTTCCCTGAACCATCTGCAATTCTGATTGAAGTGGTTTTACCAGTTGGTCATCGTCGCCAATAGCACATGTGCCAGCAGGAGACATTGCGTGTGTACATGTTCGCTTAATAATAAATACAGATGACAAGAAATGGTCCAATACATCCTTATTTTTCTTACCCAACCTGCATTTCTTCTTACTTAGTGCTACCTGAATATCATTATACAAAACTTTATGGTATATACTATCACAATCAGCAATAAGATACTTACATTTAAGAATATCTATGAATACCCCTATCTTATTTTTTAACTGAAGTTTTTCTACACAACTAGATAACTCCAACACTACGCCATTACTTAGTTCATCAAGTGCTAGTAACTTTACAGGAGTCTTAGTACCAGACTCCCTCGATACATTTACAGCTACATTAATAATACTAGTACTACCTTCAGACTTGAGAGGGTGTGGCCTAGCGAGGATCTCATCCACTACATCCTTACCTAAATTAATCTTATCACAATGAGGTCCAAGAAACGTAGAGAACGATATAAAAATTAACAACCTCATCACCTTTACCTGACGCAACTGCCCTTCTTAGGACACCAAACCTTACATATCTGTTTAACCAATATACATGATGTCAAGGATGTACATACAAATATTTACCACTGTCTTACTACAATAAGAAGCACTTTCAACATAAAATAAAGTTTGATTCCCAATTCAGTTGACTATTATGAACATGGAAGATCGATATTTCATATTTCTAACGCAAATTTACAATATCAAGCAGTTTTTAAATGATAATTTGCGTTTTGTCACTTAAATGAATTATAATGAAGAAAACTTTACTTTTAGATATTGCCGAATAGTTACATAAATCTATTTAAAAACAGTGGAGCTAGTGCTTACATTAAACAGATCCAACTGGAAGATTGAAAGAAAAAAATCCACGTGTAAAGGGGACACCAACCTTTGGTGTCACCTTTACACGTTACACCAACTACTGAAAAAGGGGAAAAAGTATGCTATTTTGTATCAGCTGAGGAAATGACATTCCGTTATTGCCTAATGGTCACATATATCTATTTCAAAACAATAGTTAGTGCTTGCATGAAATAGACTCAGTTGGAAAATTATAATGTTCTTTTCATGTATAAAAGGGGCACCAATCTTTGGTGTCCCCTTTACACGTAACACCAACTACTGAAAAAGGAAAAAAGTATGCTATTTTGTATTAGCTGAGGAAATGACATTCAGTTATTGCCTAATGGTCACATATATCTATTTCAAAACAATAGTTAGTGCTTGCATGAAATAGATTCAGTTGGAAGATTATAATGTTCTTTCCATATAAAAGGAACACCAACCTTTGGTGTCCCCTTTACACATATAACCAACCACCGACTACATTTGTAGTTTTCAGCAAAATCAAACACTGCGAGAACTTCATCTGAGTGCAGCTTTTCCTTCAGTCCTTTTAGCTGTTGGTGCTGCCAGTCCTTGTTTAAAAGGTGTTGGGCAAATGGCTTTAGCTCCTTTTCCAGTTGTGCTACCATCTCTTCAACATTTCCACTCTACTCCATTTTGTTTCTGGTTTTGGCCTTCTTTGTGTGGTAATTTGCTTTGACCTTCTCCCATCGCTTCCATTCTACTGGGCCGGTGCAAGTTGCCAGATCATCAATTACTGAATAGATTTTATGAACTCCACATTTGCAGCATTTTCTTTCGATACAACGTTGATGATTGAAATCCTTAGTCTTCTTCTTCTTGCACATTGTGCTCTCAGATAAGGCATATAAGTGCTTGAATGCTGCTGGCTGTAGTCGATTGATTACATTAAGCTTTAGCTCTAAATTTTCGCAGTACTCGCAAAGACACCCAACATACTTTGCCTCTGCTCTTGCCTTCACATGCTTTGGTCGATGCTTGTAGAACACAGCAGATGATACGTTGCATCCTGGGTAGGTCTTCACGAACTGCTTGTGTAGTACGCCAATTGAATTCTCTAAAACATGCCTAGGTTTGCCTGACTTCTTACATACTAGTTTTTTGTATGGCAGTTGGTTCGAGTTCTCATAGAAATTCTGGATGAGATCAAATGTTTGTTTGGATATGGGTTTCTGTCCTGCCTTCATCTTGCGTGCATTAGACAATAACTTCCTACTTATTTTGAACCGTCTACATGCTGCTCTCTGCTGTCTTCTCTTCTTCAACACACTTAAAGCTGATGCCATGCTTTTTCTCTTTTGACTGCTTTTGGGTTCTTCCATAGTAGCTGCTACTGCAGCCATGACGCCCTCTTCAAGACGACTCTGTTTCATTTTGATATTGGCTTCTTCAAACGCTTTCTTTTTTATAAATGATGCTGTTCAAAGTAGTTCTAAGGTAGTGTTCACATTACTTGCTCTTTTCTTTGGCAACGCTCTTCTGGCACGTTGGAGTGCTTTTGCCTTTGCACTTGCTGAACAAAAATCCACCATTTCTTCTTGTGGTAGGTCCTTGTTCCCATTTTGTAGATCCTGCTCCCTTCTGCACATCTCTGCCTCCCTAGCTAGCCTTCAGTGCCAACTCTCTTTCTCCCAAACTCTTTTCCTGTTCTTGCAGAGCATTATTTCTTGCTTTCAGTACTTTTTCTTGACACAGCTCTCTTCTTCTTGCCAACAATTTTTTGTTTATTCTCTTCTGAGTGTGCACGCTGACGTTGCTTTTTCATTCGTTCTTTTTCTTTCTTTCGGTCATGTAGATTTCTGGTCATATGCTTCTTTGGCTTTGTTACTTCTTCTTCTCTTTTCCTTTCATTCATTTTAGCCATTCTATTTCTGCAGCTTTCAATGTGTTTTTTTTTTTTCGTTCTGCCCACATTTCAGCTTCTTTTCTTTCTTCTTCAGTGAGGTTTCTCTTTCTAAGTGTACTTTCTGCAAGAGACATATTCAGTCTGTACAAAGAATTGTACTGTCTCGCCCTTTTTTTTGCAGCTGCATCCTTTGAATTTGAAAGAAGGCGCACTTGCAGTGGCAATGGCATCTTGTTCAAGCAAAGGCTGAACGAAGAGTAAAAAAAAAAAAAAGAACAAGTCTATCATATGTGTTTAGTACAGAAAAGAAAATGAAGGTCACATAACAATAACTTTTGGTTCTCATCCAGAGGGATGGTAAAAAAGGGAAAATGGTTTTCCCCAATGCAAAAACAAAGTGTGCAAACATTTACCAACAAAAATAATTGTATCATGTTAATAAAACATACAATTCATTCATGAACCAACAAAAACGATTTATTTAGTAATTTAAACAGTTTACTTTGTAAAGGCTGACATCAATTTGAACTTTAAAAGCTAACCTAATTAATGTACCTTGCAACTTCTCAAGAAAAAGAAGAAAAAAAAAGCACAAAGACATGTTTTCGTAGGTAGGCATACAAATGATATAATTTGGACCAAAGACTTTGTCCTACTGAATAAAACCTGCAATGTTAATAATATTTCATAAGGAAATATAAACACCAGAGAGTTAAGATGGGTATACACTTTTTAGATGTTAGAGTTCATCTGAATAACCCACAAAAAAATCCCACAAATTTGAAAGGTAGGCCCTAAAAAAAAATCACTTAAACTTGAAGATGGGGGTTATAACTTATAGACATGGCAGCAGTGCCTATAATTTTCACAAAATTCTTATTTTCAAAACTTAAACATCAACCTGTTTCTCAAAATGTAACACTACCAGCCTACACTAACGTTAGAGTGATGAAGAAATAAAAATAAAAAACTTTGTCTTAGGGAGGCGAGCCAACTCGAGATATGCGGGATTCTGCGTTCTTTTTTAAGCCGGCGCACCAGGCCGCGTGGACAAAAGAAATCGTTTTACCGCGGAATCACGTACGGATTAAAACACCCAAATGCGCTCAGGCAGAGAGCTCATTAACTTGCATCCATTGTGTGCTGTATTCAATAGCCCCTAATCACTGCGAGATCGCAGAGAATCTCGCGGTAATGTTACATGCAAATGACATGATTATGTGGTCTGATAAATAAAAGGTTTTCAGGATAACTGTTAACCGCTACGCAGATTTATTGTCACGGTTTCCATTGTAACTAGAATAATCTAGCATACTCACCCCTGTTGTAATTACAACTAGTGTTAGGTCGTTACTACACACATACCACATGCACACCGTATACCTGTACTGTGCGCTATGAAGTTTCATATGGGCCGTACGGTCACATAAGTAACACGTGCACTACATGTTGCAATTATCTAGAATCAGATGTTGCATTGTGTCGTGTAATTTCTTCTAGTATTACGTCCAGCAATAAAGGTATTAGGAACTTACGTTCGTTTAGCTTCAAACTTTTGACCTACTTACGGGAACAAATTTGAAATAGATCTTACCATTATTTTTGTCTTCAAAAAAAAAAAAGGAATACACATTTTCAACCTTTTCCTTGGTACTACACAGAAGAACCATTTTCTGTTGTCCGAAACGTAATATGGGTCGAAGAAATACTTTTATTTTCCATCGGTTTTTTTTTACTCTCAGATTTTGTTTAAAAGTAATGCACGAAAGGCAGATTGAATCCCCACGAACACTACACGAATAAAAGCGCAGTGAGCTTGCATTGAAATCTTTTTTCGTTCACGCCGGAACTACTTCCAACAAGCAGCACTATGAATCTCTTCTTGGAAAACCATGCTGTGCCGCTCATAGCGCACCTGTACAGCGCGCTGAAGGGACATTCCTTGGACTCATTATCATAACAGATGCATTGTGATTAAAGTAATATGCGGCATACACCCGAAATTCTGTCGAAAATACGTCGGTTAGTTTTACTGGTTGTTGTATTTTCCCCAAAACAACTAATTCATGGCATTAGTTTGATTACAAATTTATGTAATGCCAATGACATTAGTTATATGGAGGTAAAAACTGAAAGTGCTTTTGTGTTGTCAAAAAAAAAATGGAAATCAAAACAACAAATAAAGATGAAAAACAACAAAAATATTTTCATAATTCGAATTCGCCCCCACATTTTATAAAAAGGTGCCATTGCCCTGTTGCATGTACATCTCTCATGTGATTATACATACTATCAGCTACCACAAATCTTAATAAACTATGTCCCTCACTGGGTGCCCAGATAATTGCTAGCCGACACCCCCTCCAATATAAAGAAAAACAAGCTTACCACCAATGAAGTGTTCACCCCCTAAAGTTAGGCTATAGCTACCGCCCCTGTTTCTCCCTCTTTCGTTCTACCTCCCGCCTTCCCTACCCCCTCCCTCTGCAATAAATTCTCTGCTAAAGCAACTTCTCTGCTACAGCATGAATCAAATGTACCTGGTACATTTTGCTGATCACACTGCTTTAATACCCTAATATCGAACACTTGTTTTTCCCCGTTTTCAGACGGTGTTGTCATAAATATGCATTATTTTATCCTGACTTTCAAGGAATCTTGTTAAAAGGGTTACCGCACTCGCCCATTGTACATTATAGGCACTTTTTTTTTTTTTTTTTATATAGTGAAAATTTTACGTGTCTATTTGAAATAGATTTTAAAAAGTTGGTTAAGTAGCGTGGTTAGAGGGGGGGGGGAGGGGGTACAAAGTGGTTAATACTTCTGACATTTAAGGGGGCCGAAAAGTTGGTTGCGAAATCCTAATGGGTGCACTAAATGAGTAATGACCAGTAAAGAAAATCGCATTTCCGAAGATTAAGGATCATGATTCGGAAAATTAATATCTTTACCCTCGCAAGAAGTGTATATTTAGGATATAAAAACAAGACCTCCAGTGGCGTAGCTAGACATTTTCCTTCATTGCAGGAACACTTGTTTCTGTATTACATCCCCACTCCATCCCACCCGTTCAAGAATTCAAGTGTTTTGTTAGACATACGAAGCCCATGAAATAAAGTCAACCATTTGTTGTTTGCCAACTTGGTTTTAGTGGCCCGTCTGCTGCATCTCGGCCATTTTAAACATGTTAGGTGCAATGATAAACATTACCCCCACTCCCGCCCCCCTCATTTGTCATTACATGAGCACCTGTTGCTGTATTACATCCCCACTCCACCCATTTAAATAGTCGACTGTCTCCTAGACATACGAACCCCATGAAACAAAGTCAACTCTTTTGTTCATTTGTTTTCTGCTCAATCAAGATAAGACTGAACTTTTGATAGTATCCTCACTAGCACACCAACAAAGCCTGTCTGATGTTCAGATCCATCTTGATGGTGTCACTCTTAGGCCATCATCTGTTCTTAAGATTCTTGGTGTGACATTTGATATTAAACTCAGCCATGATGTGCAGATAGCCAGTATCACACGTTCACTGAGGTTTCAGTTAAGAAACCTCACACTGATACGTAGATATTTTGATGAAAATGCAACTCATGCAGCAATTCAGGCCCTTATTCTTTCCAGGCTGGATTATTGTAATGCTTTACTGTATGGCACCACTACCAAAAATATTCATTCTCTTCAGCTTTTGCAAAACCAAGCAGCCAGACTTATTTTCCTGAAACCTAAACATACCCATACATCACCTCTCTTACATGAGCTACATTGGCTACCTGTTTCACAACGCATTCATTTTAAGACTGCTGTCCTCTGCTTCAAGTCCCTTCATAATGACGCCCCTTCATACCTTTCTAATCTATTAAATGTCCGCTCATCATCCTATAATCTTAGATCTCAGTCCAATTCTAGTACCATTTTATGTCAGCCCCGTCCCAGAACAAATTTAGGATCAAAAGGCTTCTCATTTACTGCCCCTAAGTGCTGGAATCCCCTACCCCAACAAATTAGACTTGCCCCCTCCCTCAGTTCATTTAAAAGGCAATTGAAAACTCATTTGTACCCCCAGCCTAGTTTTTGGTAGTTTTCTTATTTTCTATTTGCTATGTTTCTTTGTTTGTTGTAATTATTTGTGTATGTTATTTAGTCAAGCGCTTTGTCCCACATTATGTGAAAAGGCGCTATATAAATACATTTATTATTATTATTATTATTAAAACAATGATAATTCTGACTGTTTTCAGTCATGAAATGCATACTATTTCTAATACCTGAACACATTGACGCTAGCGCATCGTCGATGGAATGAATCCCAGGGTATCAAGTACGCAAGGAACGTATCACTTTGTGTATGAATATGAGTTTTAGGTACAGGTGGGAGCTGGTCTTATATTACGCAATGTAGGTTAGTTATATATCTAACGGTCAGGTATGCTAATTACCACGTGGCGATACCGCGATGCGTACTGCGGTAATAACATTGCTCGTTAAACATGTCCCTTCGAAATTGCCAATATTTGAACGGTAGAAGCAAGTATTAATTATCAAATGATTCTTATTCTCTATGAGTATATCAAGAAAGCAAACATCGCCTTAAGATTGTAATAACTTATAATGTTATCATCATTCTGGGTCCCAAAGCCTACATGGAAGCGTATGAATATTTAGGACCATTTATAATATTGCAGTGCCTGGATTTGATTCATTACGCGCTTGCATGACATGGGAAATTTCCATTACATCGCGGAGAAATGCTTAATATTTTAATTTAAAAGAGATGTTTGTGGTGTGAAGTAAATTAACAGGAAGG
>JAIGNY010000690.1:0-32500 GCA_020152595.1 Chiridota heheva
CTTTGCCAGGTCAATTAAATTTATTCTTAACTACCAAAAACTTGGGAATGGGTCAAAAAACTTGAGGTCCGACAGTCCAGGTACATTTAAGAAGATTGTGGAATCCCTGCTATTGACTATAAAATGATCAAATATTTTCAAACTTGGCACAGCTATTCATTGTATGTTTTTACACATTACCTAATTATCCATGAAGTTATAGTTATAGTTGCTATTCATTGTTTATTACCTAATAGACATGATGACTCTTAGGAATTCAGTAGAAGCAGATATTATAAGTAAAGATTGTACCTTGATATACCTTTGATGTGTAACAGTAGAGAGTAATATTGTGAGTCCCTTTACTGTGGTCTCAGAGTCCTTTTACTGAGGTCTCATATTCCCTTTACTGCGGTCACAGAGTCCCTTTACTGTGGTCACAGAGTCCCTTTACTGCGGTCTCAGAGTCCCTTCACTGCGGTCTCAAAGTCCCTTTACTGCGGTCTTAGAGTTCCTTTACTGCGGTCTCATATTCCTTTTACTGCGGTCGCAGAGTCCCTTTACTGTGGTCTCATATTCTCTTAACTGCGGTCTCATATTCCCTTTACTGCGTTCACAGAGTCCCTTTACGGCGGTCTCAAAGTCCCTTTACTGCGGTCACAGAGTCCCTTTACTGCGGTCACAGAGTCCCTTTACTGCGGTCTTATATTCCTTTACTGCGGTCACAGAGTCCCTTTACTGGGTCTTAGAGTCCCTTTACTGCGGTCTCATAGTTCCTTTACTGCGGTCTCATAGTCCCTTTACTGCGGTCTCATAGTCCCTTTACTGCGGTCTCAGAGTCCCTTTACTGCGGTCTCAGAGTCCCTTTACTGCGGTCTCATAGTCCCTTTACACCTGTTTCTTGGCTCTTTTCTCGCAGTCAGCTATATACTTACACCTGTCTCTTAGCTCTTTTCCTTCAGTCAGCCATGCTCTTACACCTTTCTCTTGGCTTTCTTCCTGTAGTCTGCCATACTCTTATGCTTTTCTCTTAGCTCTTTTCCTGCAGTTTGCCATATGCTGACACCTTTTTCTTAGCTCTTTTCCTGCAGTCTGCCCTACTCTTATACCTTTCTCTTAGCTCTTTTCCTGCAGTCTGCATACTCTTATACCTTTCTCTTAGCTCTTTTCCTGCAGGCTGCATACTCTTATACCTTTCTCTTAGCTCTTTTCCTGCAGTCTGCCATACTCTTATACCTGTCTCTTAGCTCTTTTCATGCAGTCTGCCATACTCCTATACCTTTCTCTTACTTCTTTTGATATAAAATGACCTCTACTCGCCAGTGCACCACAACTGGTTATCAAAGGCCGTGAATATTGACTTGGTTGTCGATGTTATGTCTGTCCGTACGTCGTACCTGTGTTCTCGTCTGGGTCGTATTAAGTGTTTCGTGATAGCATTGTTACTATCATAAGCGATTACGCACAGACGACCCCGTCATTGTAATTGTGTGTTCACTCGTTGTCGCCTTTGTGAGTTCACATTAGTCTCAGCTGATTGGAGTGATCAACCTCTTGTTGGATTCTAAGTTAACAGCAGGATTAAAAACAATGGATTTGCATCAGATTTTTGGGGTGCTCTTCAACTCATAACATCAGAAATATTGAATAATTAGACCTTAATTTGACAATTATGAACAGATTGTGATGATAATGCTTTGCTAATTTATTAGATCTTTAATGATATGATGATTTCCTTTAGATAACACTAGCTATTGCAGCATTCTATAGTGAAATTATAAACCTAGCTAACATGATTAAATTCAAAATAATGAAGAATACTTACTTTATTGTACCGATTGTAATGTAAATTTGTTGTGAAAGGTACTACTGTATGACATATTTTATATTTGAACTTTATTGAAGAACAATGAGTCTGCCTGTTTTGCATAAACAATTCAAATGATACCGCTTTATGTCATGTTTTGAGTATTTTCAATTTTAAAGAATATTATTTCTGCCATATACTCTGTCTGAAATAATAAGAGTGATTCAATGATATGATGATTTCCTTTAGATAGCACTAGCTATTGCAGCATTCTATAGTGAAATTATAAACCTAGCTAACAAGATTAAATTCAAAATAATGAAGAATACTTACTTTATTGTACCGATTGTAATGTAAATTTGTTGTGAAAGGTACTACTGTATGACATATTTTATATTTGAACTTTATTGAAGAACAATGAGTCTGCCTGTTTTGCATAAACAATTCAAATGATACCCGCTTTATGTCATGTTTTGAGTATTTTCAATTTTAATAGAATATTATTTCTGCCATATACTCTGTCTGAAATAATAAGAGTGATTTTCACAGGTGGTTAATATTTCATTGTCATTTATAACTGATCCAGGCAGGTATGTGATAGGGGATACACCCCAATGCCATGGACATAATCCCCATCAGTAAAAGCAAGCCACCTCTCCCTCCCCCATCCCCTCCCCCCATCCCATCCCCTTCTCCCACCCCATCCCATCCCCTTCTCCCACCCCATCCCATCCCCTTCTCCCACCCCATCCCATCCCCTTCTCCCACCCCATCCCATCCCCTTCTCCCACCCCATCCCATCCACTTCCCCTCCCCCATCCCATCCCCTTCCTCTCCCTCATCCCATCCCCTTCCTCTCCCTCATCCCATCCCCTTCCTCTCCCTCATCCCATCCCCTTTTCCTCCACCCCCATCCCAAAAAAAACTTTGTGTAACCATAGGGGAGAAGTAAGAAAATATTGAATGCAACACCACAAGTCTCTGAATACCATCCTAACGGGGAGACAACACAAGAAAACTTACTCACTCTAATCAGGCCTTGTAATGGTTACAAAATAATTCCTGCTGAATTGATTGATCGAGAATAATGGTCTAGCAAGTCAAGTCCCCTTTCTTTATTCTTTTATTTTACAGTAAGACTAGAAGTATCATTTACTAGTACATACTTGATTCACGCATCATTGTTTTCATCGTATGAAGATCAAAATGTACACATTCTTTTAAATGTTTCAAAGATACTTAAGAGGGTGTATTGTCTGTTGAGAGCGACTGACTTCTATTTTATTCTCTCCAACTTTTCATTCCGTTTCATTTTATCTTGCTTTTTACAACCTAAATTTTGTTTTATATCTTCGTTTTTCGGGATTCTCGCTCTGTGGATGGTCTTCTGCTTTCAGTGGGATCGTTCTTTTGATTTTTTTCTTCCCTTCAGTTCTGACCAGACTTTCGCGCCTTATCGTTACCTGTACAGCGGTTTTATAGTAGTTCCGCATTTTTTTTTTCTAGCTGCCTCGAGCCTTTTTTTTTTTTTTTCCATCATGATGAAACACTTCTGCCTTGACCTAAATCCTCCCTCCCTTCCCCATGACCCACCTGCTACCTCCGTTGACCATCTATCAGCCCCAGTCCCCAAAATTAAAATGATACAGGCCACCAATAAACCAGATAGTTTTAAAAGAGTTTCCCCTTTTGCTAATTCACAAAGCGCTCCAAGGTCTTTTCGGTACCCTCCCCGAGGGCTCCACCCTCGGATCCGGCGATCTCAGATCCGGCGATCTCCACCCTCAGATCCGGCGATCTCCACCCTCAGATCCGGCGATCTCAGATCCGGCGATCACCACCCTCAGATCCGGCGATCTCCACCTCGGATCCGGCGATCTCCACCCTCGGATCCGGCGATCTCCACCTCGGATCCGGCGATCTCCACCCTCGGATCCGGCGATCTCCACCTCGGATCCGGCGATCTCCACCCTCGGATCCGGCGATCTCCACCCTCGGATCCGGCGATCTCCACCCTCGGATCCGGCGATCTCCACCCTCGGATCCGGCGATCTCCACCCTCGGATCCGGCGATCTCCACCCTCGGATCCGGCGATCTCCACCCTCGGATCCGGCGATCTCCACCCTCGGATCCGGCGATCTCCACCCTCGGATCCGGCGATCTCACCCTCGGATCCGGCGATCTCCACCCTCGGATCCGGCGATCTCCACCCTCGGATCCGGCGATCTCCACCCTCGGATCCGGCGATCTCCACCCTCGGATCCGGCGATCTCCACCCCCCTCGGATCCGGCGATCTCCACCCTCGGATCCGGCGATCTCCACCCTCGGATCCGGCGATCTCCACCCTCGGATCCGGCGATCTCCACCCTCGGATCCGGCGATCTCCACCCTCGGATCCGGCGATCTCCACCCTCGGATCCGGCGATCTCCACCCTCGGATCCGGCGATCTCCACCCTCGGATCCGGCGATCTCCACCCTCCGGATCCGGCGATCTCCACCCTCGGATCCGGCGATCTCCACCCTCGGATCCGGCGATCTCACCCTCGGATCCGGCGATCTCCACCCTCGGATCCGGCGATCTCCACCCTCGGATCCGGCGATCTCCACCCTCGGATCCGGCGATCTCCACCCTCGGATCCGGCGATCTCCCACCCTCGGATCCGGCGATCTCCACCCTCGGATCCGGCGATCTCCACCCTCGGATCCGGCGATCTCCACCCTCGGATCCGGCGATCTCCACCCTCGGATCCGGCGATCTCCACCCTCGGATCCGGCGATCTCCCCCTCGGATCCGGCGATCTCCCCTCGGATCCGGCGATCTCCACCCTCGGATCCGGCGATCTCCACCTCGGATCCGGCGATCTCCACCCTCGGATCCGGCGATCTCCACCCTCGGATCCGGCGATCTCCACCCTCGGATCCGGCGATCTCACCCTCCGGATCCGGCGATCTCCACCCTCGGATCCGGCGATCTCCACCCTCGGATCCGGCGATCTCCACCCTCGGATCCGGCGATCTCCACCCTCGGATCCGGCGATCTCCACCCCTCGGATCCGGCGATCTCCACCTCGGATCCGGCGATCTCCACCTCGGATCCGGCGATCTCCACCCTCGGATCCGGCGATCTCCACCTCGGATCCGGCGATCTCCACCCTCAGATCCGGCGATCTCCACCCTCAGATCCGGCGATCTCCACCCTCAGATCCGGCGATCTCCACCCTCAGATCCGGCGATCTCCACCCTCAGATCCGGCGATCTCCACCCTCGGATCCGGCGATCTCCACCCTCGGATCCGGCGATCTCCACCCTCGGATCCGGCGATCTCCACCCTCGGATCCGGCGATCTCCTGGTGCTCTGCACCAGGGACACTAAAGCCACCACCCTCCTCACCACCAAAACCTTAGCCAATACTGGTATTGACGTTACAGTCACCCCCACCATTTCCCTTAACTCCAGCAAAGGTGTGGTCAGAACAAGAGACCTGACCGATGAAATTAACACGTTACTAGAGCCGTCGTCTCGTCCTCAAGGGAGACTGTGCCGAAACACCCACCAATACCATCTTCCTGACGTTTTCCACACACAACTCTCCCCTCCCACATCTTTGCTGGTTACCTGATAATCCCAGTCACCCATTATACTGTTATATTCCCAACCTCTGTTGTCGTAAGTGCCAGCCTGAGAGGTATGGCCACTGTAAAACTCCTGTCGCAGCCAAGTGCACTGTGGCAAGTGTGGAGCCCTTGGACCATGACAGCACCTCCTGCACCAGTACCTTACACTGCACCAATTGCAACGGTACTCACCCAGCTAACCATCCCTCCTCAAAAGACTGCCCCACCTGGCTTCATGAAAAGCAAATAACCAAACTAAAAACCCTTATTCCCAAAATCACTTACCCAGAGGCCAGAAAGCAATTTCTCGCTTCGCTTCGCAAGAAATTATCCTATTCGAGCGCATTCACCTCTAATACTCCCAATATCCCCCCCCTCCCCCCCCTCCCTCCTGCTAACACAACTAAAACTGATTTATATACCCAAACCAACCCTCACCTGGCTCTTCTTAATCCTAAGCCCATCACCTTTGCCAACAACCTAACCACACCCATTACCCAAACCACCATTACCCAAACCACCACCATTACCTAAACCACCACCATTACCCAAACCACTTCCACCACCACCACTTCTCTCCACAACCTTTTTCCTCTTAAGACTCCCGCCATCCCCTATCCTAACACCTCTAATGCCATCAAACTCAAGCCAACCTGGCTAACAATCATCAAACAACCATTTAACAAACAGCCCACCATCCAAACCCACACATATGACACGGAAGAGAACATGGATTGTTCGATTACTGAACATACTTCTCGGCCAACTTTCAAAAACAACCACTTCCAAAGAGACAGGAACAGATCCAAAGAAAAAATAAGCCAACTCAGACCCAACAGATCTTTCTCAAGATAAGCCCCTGCCTTCTTATGGCGTGCAACATAAACAATTACAATAACATTCGCAACATTATATAATCGAACATAAGGAGCTTTAGGGTTAATTCTGAAGAAATTGACCTTCTGGCTACCACCTTCAACCCAGTCTGTCTTCTACGTTAAAAATAAACATTGAAAACCACTGACCATTATTCCTTCAACAACTTCGCTTGCTATAACGAACATCAAGCTGTCAAGTGGACGCCGACAGAGCCTGTGGGAGCGTCCCACACAGCCCTGTTCATGTGAACACCGACCTTCAGGCCATCTGTATGTCTATTTCCCTCCACAAATCTTCACTCTTTGCAATATCTCCCCCCTTCCACCGCCAACCAGCCTTAACAACCTCAGCTCTTTTCATCCTTCTTGGTGACTTCAACCCCCTGTGGGGCTCCAATACCAACCACCACCCCCAGAGACAAGCTCATTAAAAACACTTTGCGGCAGCACAGCCCCTCCTTGCTCAACACTAACTCCCCGGCCTACCTTCACCCTGCCACAAGCTCCCTTACCTGTCTATCTGTTCCCCCAACCTCCTTGATTTTAGTAAGAAGGTCACAACTAATCTCTGCGGCAGTGACCATTACCCTCTTATATACTTCAAACTCGCACTGACCACACTCCCAAATGGAATCTCGTGAAGATTAACTGTCCCCTTTTTGAAACCCTCTGTGACTCGCACCTCTCCCCCATCTCCTCGAGTGTGAGGATCTCATGTCACACTTCAGTAACATTCTTATCAACATCGCCACCTGCTCTATTGCCAAAACCCTAAACCTAATCCCCCCTCCCCAACACCTCCTCAACCTTTTACCCCACACACTTCCTCAACCCCTGGTTCTCTGATCTCTTATGACTGCAAAACCGCCATCAAGAACAGGAAAAGGGCCCTCAAGAACTTCGAAAACTATCCCGACCACCCACAACTTCAACCTCTTTCGCATCAAGCGTGTCAAGGCCAGGCGCACTATCAAGAACAGTAAAACCACCACTTGGAACAACTTCATCTCTTCTCTCACCCCAACTAAGAAGATTTGGAGAATGGTTAACAGCTTCCACAACATAGTGGGCAAGTCTCCCATCTCTCCTGGAATGGTAACCTTCTCACCGCGAAAAAGGTCATCGTTAACCACCTCGCTGCCTCCTTCAGCAACATTTTGTCCTCGGCCAACTACCCCGATGCTTTCAAAACCAAAGAGCTTGCGATGAAGCCTGGAGTATCACCTTTCCCTCCGAGAGCTACAACACCCCTCTTACCCTTTCTGAATTAAACCAAGCCATTCACGACGCTGGCTGCACCTCCAAGGGCCCAGATAATATCCCCTACCAGTTCATGAAACATCTCCCCAACAAGGCCACCACTGCCCTACTCACCATCCTCAACTACATTTGGTCCTCACACTCTTTTCCCTATCTGGAGGAGAGCTATTGTCACACCCGTCCCTAAACCAGGGAAGGACAATACCGACCCCTCCAGCCACCGCCTTATCGCCCTCACCTACTGTGTCTGTAAAATTATGAAAAGGATCATTAACCAGAGACTAAACTGCTTCCTTGAAACAACAGAATCCTCTCCCTCACCAAAGTGGCTTCTGTAAACATCGCAATACCCTAGACCAGTTAATTACGCTCGACACTGCTATACGGGAATTCTTTGCAAAAAAGGAAGACCTCAATGCCATCACTACTTGGAAATACGGCATTATCCGCAAACTTTACACCATCGGCCTCGGAGGCCACCTCTCCATCTTTATTCAAAACTTCCTCTCACCCATGCAGTTCCAAGTTCGTATTGGCCACACCCTTTCCAACCTTGACCCCAAGAAGAGGGCGTCCCCCAGGGCAGCATCTCTCCCACTCTATTCAACCTGAGCATTAACGACATCGCCGACAACCTTGGCCCAACATCAAACGTGGACGACTTCACCATCTTCTACTCCTCCCCTAGCTTTCCTCTTGTCGAAAATAGGCTACAACTCAGCCTCAACCAGCTGCAAGTCTGGTGCAACAATAAAGGTTTTAAATTCTCCAAAGACAAGACAGTCTGCATGTCTTTCTGTCACTTTAACAAACTCAACTTGAACCTCGTGCTCAATGGCAATCGCATCCCAAAAATTGAACACACGAAGTTCCTGGGTTTAAATCTAGACCCCAAGCTCTACTACAAGCAACACATCGCCAACCTGAAAGAGAAATGCATTAGCTCCCTCAACTTTCTCCGCCTCCTCTTCAACACCACTTGGAGTGCCAACCGCCATACTAGCCTCAAAATCTTCAGGCTCACCATTCGTGCTACGCTTGACTACAGCAATATTGTCTACTGTGTCACTCACAACTCATACCTCAACCACATCAACACCATCCAAAATGAAGCCCTCCAGGCTTTGTCTGGGTGCCTACATGACCTTCCCAATCACCAGCCTTCATGTTGAAGCCAACGAACCCCCCTTTCTGCTAAGGTGTAGAAAGTTTAGCCTTTCCTATGCTTTTAGAGTCCTCACCAACACCCAGAACTCTGTTCATAACCTCATAAGGTACCCCAATTTCTCCACCTTCTTTGACAGGACTAAACCCCTACCTCCTCCCTTTAGCTTACGCATTAAATCAGACCTCCATTTCGGCATCAACCCCGCCACTCTTGGCACCTTCTCCTGGCCCAATTTTCCTCCTTGGGCAACCCCTTCCCTTTATCCACCTGGGCCGCTCCACTCATCACAAAAACCCAAACCCACCCTAAGCTCTTCCTCAATCTCCACAACCAAATCAAATACCAACTCTCAAACTACCTCCATCTATACTGATGGCTCCAAGGAAGGCGACACGACCGCTGCTGCTGACGTAGTCCAATACATCACCATTAGTAGCAGGCTTCCCGACTACTCGTCCTTTTTTTTCAGCTAAGGCAAAGGCCATCCTCCTCGCCCTCAACTTTCCGCTCAGCCACTTTGCCATCTTCTCCGACTCCAAGGCTGTTCTTGCCTCTTTACTCAACTCAAATGAAATAACTTCACATCCCACCACCTCCTCCAGAAACTCTTTTCTCCCACCCTCTGCAGGAAAAGTATTATATTCTTCTAGATACGCAGCCATGTTGGCATCCCTGGCAATGACAGGGCTGATGCAGCCGCTAAGCTTTCCCTCAACCTACCCCATTTCCCAAAACCCTTTCTGACATCAAACCGCTTATCGTTTCCTTTGTTCGTGACCGCTGGCAAACTTCATGGGACTCCCAAATTGTTAACAAACTTCGTCATCCAGCCCAACATTCCGATTAAATCCGCCATCAACAACCTCTCTCGTGTCGACAACGTTCATATTACCCGTCTTAGAATAGGTTACACTCACCTCACTTACTCCCACCTCCTTATTGGCTCCCCCTTCCAATTCCGCTGCAACAATTGCATTGCACCCTCACAGTCCATCACGTTCTCCTTGCTTGCCCACTATACAACCTTCCCGAAGCTTCCCTCGCTCCCCACAACTCAATTGCTGTGTTCTTTCAGGAAAACCCTCCGGATAGAATTATCTCCTTCCTTCATCATGCTTCCCTTTACAACCATATTTAGTTCCCTTCCCTTCCCTCTCTACTTTTTTTTCCTCACCCATGCACCTCTTCTCTCGATCCCAGCTTTCTGACTTTTAGTTCTTGTATTTCTTTCATTCTCCCCTGTCTTCTTTCTTTCCTACCTCTAGAATGATCTAACCTCTAAGACACAATTTGATCCTCGTTGCGTGGTGCCGTTAAGTCCTGATCAAACAAACATAAAAGGATATTTTGCTAGAATAAAACATAACATTTAAGCTTCAATGTTTAAAATCATCATATTCAAAGAAGCAAATTTTAATTGCAAAAACTACTCATATGTAAACAAAAAATGTTACAATGTTTGACATTTATCTTCAGAGTTCTTAACTCGAGTCACTGTATACTTCCTGAGGATGCAGGGGCAGAACCAGAATAAAATGTCAGGGGGCCAAGCCAAACCAAATCAGGGATGATGTGATAACGTGTGCGGTTTTGTGATAATTAAATGGAACATATTAGGACAATGGTGCAGATGCTTATAAGCGAGGAGCAGAGAGTAAGTACTCCTGGTGCAGAGGCTTATAAGCGAGGAGCAGAGAGTAAGGTACTCCCTGAAACGATTTCACCTTATTGCATGTTTTTTTTCGATTGGGAAATTATTACCAAAAAATTGAAGGAAATTTTGGTAAATCATTGGAAATTTTGGCAGCATTTTCCGAAAATGAAGAAAATGGCACGAGAATGAAAGAAATTTTCCAAAATTGAAAGAGATATTTCAAATACTGAAAAAAGTTTTTTAAATATTGAAAAAACTCACCAAAATCTGAAAAGAATTTTTCCAAAATGAAAGAAATTTTCCCAAATGAAAAAGTTTCCTGAAAATTGAAGAAATTTTACCGAAAAGCGAAGAAAATTTGCCCCAAATTAAAGGAAATTTTCCAAAAATTGCACAAGACTGAAGGAAATTTCTTAAAGATTGAAAGTGATACCCAAACACTAAAGGAAATTTACCGAAAATCAACATTGCTTTAAAATGAGAGAAATTTTAAATTATATGAGAATTGAGAAAATTGAAAGAAATTTCCCAAAAAATTTAAGAAAAATGAAGGAAATTGAATCAAATTTACCGAAAATCCAAAAAATATTACTCCAAATTGAAAGAAAATTCAACGAGAATGAAGGAAATTGCCCAAAATTTACAGAAATTTCTCAAACATTGAAGAAAATCTCAATTTTTTCAAAATGCAGGAAATTTCCCGAAAACTGAACGAAAATTAACAGATTAAGGAAACAGTTCAAAAATAAAAGCAGTTTTTCATGGAAGGGAATTTACCTAAAAACGAAGAAAAATTGCCCCCAAAGAAAGTAAATTGAGCAAAAATTAAGGAAATTGCCTAAAATTGAAAGATATTTCCCAAACATTCAAGAAAATTTTCCCAAAATAAGAAAATTTTCCGAAAATTGCACGAGAATAAAAACAAATTCTTAAAGATTGAAAGCGATTTCCTTTACATTGAATGAAATATTCCGAAAATATAAATTGTGACAGAATTATTTTATGGTAAAAAAGTATCATCGGAAAAATCTCAGGCTGTCAGGAAGGCCATAAAATATAAACTGTAACTGAGAATTATCTCATGGTAAAAAAGTATCATCGGAAAAATCTCAGGAGGCCACCCCTTCCCTCCCTTACCCCCACCCCTTCCTCCCCCATTGAATCCGCCCTGGTCTGGGGGAAAATACCCCAAAGTTCCACAGGTTTTCCTTTCCAGGACGGAATTTGATATTCTTAGCTAATACTGTAATACACAAGCTAGAAAATCACGGTAGAATACACTTAATTTTAGTTGAATCTCCAAACAGCAGACACATTCTAGATTTTAGATCATAACAAAATGTTCATCAATCTTTTGCAAACAAAATTTGAAAAGCCTGATCAGTGCGGTATAAAGCTTAATTAGGCCGAGGGGGAAGCTTTAATATGGTTTCAGTTTTAATGAAAAAGTGTGGGGGAAATAAATGCGACTCCACTTCTACCCCCTTTCTAAAAGAAATATGATCGATCAAAACACAATTTTGTAATCATGCTATTATTTTGTGCTTATTCACAGATATAGCTTAGGGTTCCCTCCCACAAGAAAAACAGAAGTTTAAGAGATAGGATCACAAAATTAGACTCGACGATGGCCTTAAGCAAAGTTTATGACATCTCTAGAAAAAAATTCTGGGATCCATTTTTTTAGACAATTATGTTTTCACTCTCGTGTATTTTTTTTTTTTTTTTTTTTATGGGGGTGGGTGAGAAAGTGTAATACGTTACCCTATAACCCTATCCCTCTTTAACATTTTACCTGAGATGGTTGTTGCTCCAGTGCATGTATGACAACGTACAGTAATGAATATATCCTATTTAAAATGTATTTATTTCCTCTTCACGAAAAATAAAAGGTACCCTGCATTTAAGTCTTTAAATTTATGAGCGTATAATCTGCGATTTGAAGGTACAGTTCAGATTCGGTTTCAATAACGAGAAGAACTGAGAAACTCAAAAAAATTACTATTTTTGGTGACAAATGAGTTGCTGTTAAATCGGGGTGAAAATAGATTTGGTTTCAACTTCAGCTGCCTCCATGGCCAGATGAATTTACATGTTTTTTTCTTTTTTGTTGTTTTTGTTTTAAATGGAAAATATGGCCTCTAATAAAACAAACGTACGAGGGCCTTTGCTTTTTAAATGTAGTTTCACATATAGTTTGTGTATTTCAGACAAATCGATTGAAAGAAAGGAATGTTAGCAGGTTAGAGTACAATCAATGGAAATATTGCAACGAATAAATTGCTTCGTATAAAATACTATTACACGACCGTAGACCATGAGTAGCCTATATGATTTTCATGGAAAAGTACTTGAACTAGTGAAAATGGCAACTCCTATCTCATTTTCTTTCAATATCAGGTTTACTACTCTTTTAAACATTTTTGAGATAAATTTGAGCTTCAACATCATTAATGTTCTAGTTTTGACTTGACTTGCAAACAAATGACTTGTGGCTTGACTTGATTTGCGAATAAGTGACTTGACTTGCCTTAAACAAATTTGACTTGGCGACATTACGGGAATGGGGGTGGGGAGGGGGCACTTCCATACGTCATATACATATATATATATATATATATATATATATATATATATATATATATATATATATATATATATATATATATATATATATATATATATATATATATATATATATATATATATATATATATGTATATATATATATATATATATATATATATATATATATATATATTTATATATATATATATATACATACATATGTATGTATATATATATAAATATATATTATATATATATATGTTTATATATTATATATATTATATATATATATATATATATGTATATATATATATATATATATATATGTATATATATTTACATAATATATATATATATATATATATATATATATATATATATATTTATATATATTTATAAATATATATATATATATATATATATATATATATATATATATATATATATATATATATATATATATATATATATATATATATATATATATATTTATAAATATATATATATATATATATATATATATATATTTATATATATATATATATATATATATTTATAAATATATATATAAATATTTATATATATAATATATATATATATATATATATATATATATATATATATAAATATATATATATATATATATATATATATATATATATATATAATTATTTATATATACATATATATATATATATATATATATATATATATATATATATATATATATATATATATATATATATATATATATATATATATATATATACATATATATATATATATATATATATATATATATATATATATATATAAATATATATATATATATATATATATATATATATATATATACATATATATAAACATATATATATAAATGTATATATATATACATACATGTGTATGTATATATATATATATCTAAATATATATATATATATATATATATATACATATATATATATATATCCTTAAAGCAGTCTAACACAATTTGTATAATCATTTAAAACTTTAATTCTACTACTAAATAGTACTATGGGAGCCGCCATTTTGATTTCAAAACATGCATATTATGATGTCATCAGCCCAGCAGAATGTTGGAATGCTTTGTATTTCTTTATAATCTACCTCAAGATTTCAAGATTATGATAATTTTTGTTTTCTTATGTAAGGGTCAAGGAATTTGTGTATACACATGGAATTAACAAAACATTCTGTTAAAACTTTGTGTCACATCATTTTGGAATAAAAACTTTAATCACATTTATAAAGAAATGCATTAAATTCTCTATGTCCCTATTGGGGAAATTATGTCATCATGCACAATATTTCAAATCAGAATTGAACAAAATGGTAGCTTCCTTGTGTTAACTTCAAACATGAATAACTTGAGATAGAAATATGATTTTGACTTGCTGTTGTTGGTAGTTGGTTAAGATTTTTATCTTCTATCATATGTAATAATGATTGTATCAGACTTTATGTCTCCTTTAAGGTGGAAGCATTATTCGTGAATTTGAGTTTCAGAGTATAAATTGCTGAAATCGATTAAACGTTGGGTGGTCATGAGCAGGGGCGTCACTGAGATTCGATGACTGGGGGAATTTTACCAAACAAAATATATATTGTTGTCCTAGCAGAAAGTCTCTGGTGCCATAACGACGACTCACATATCGTCATGTATGCTAAAATCACACTACGTAGCGATCCTCAAATTCAAGACATCTAAGACCAGTTCTTCTTATATGGTGACGTCGCAAGAGTTTTTGTTTTGGGCAGTGGTGGCACTATGGCGTGCATGGGGAATTTTCCCCCACGAGAATGCTTTGTTACCCCCCCCCCCTCTCCCATATTGTCATGTATGCTAAAATCACACTATGTAGACATCCTCAAATTTAACACATCTAAGACCACTTCTTCTTATATGGTGGCGTCGCAAGAGTTTTTGTTTTGGGCAGTGGTGGCACTATGGGGTGCATGGGGATTTCCCCCCACGAGAATGCTTTCCTCCCCATTACCGGGGATGGGGGTGAGGGGAGGGGGCACTTCCATATGTCATATACATATATATATATATATATATATATATATATATATATATATATATATATATATATATATATTATATATTTATATATATATATATATATATATGTATATATGTATATATGTATATATATATATTATATATTTAGATATATATATATATACATACACATGTATGTATATATATATACATTTATATATATATTTATATATATATATATATATATATATATATATATATATATATATATATATATATATATATATATATATATATATATATATATATATATATATATATATATATATATATATATATATATATATATATATATACATACATGTATATGTATATATATTTATATATATATATATATATATATATATATATATATATATATATATATATATATTTATATATATATATATATATATATATATATATATGTATATTTATATATATTTATATATATATATATATATATATATATATATATATATATGTATATATATTTATATAATTATATATATATATATATATATATATATATATATATATATATATATATATATATATATATATATATATATATATATATATATATATATATATATATATATATATATATATATATATATATATATATATATATATATATATATATATATATATATATATATATATATATATATATACATATATTAGTGTTCTATTAAATATAAATTTAGGTTTTATTGAATATTAATTTTGAGTTCTATTAAATATAAATTTAGGTTTTTATTGAATATTAATTTTGAGTTCTATTGAATATAAATGTAGTCTTCTGAAAGTTGTCAGCAAACAGAAGAAGTTAATGGTATGAAGCTAAATTGCTTTAAAATCAAATATCAAATATAAATTAAGTGTTCTAATAAATAAAAATTTAGGTTTTTATTCAATATAAATTTAGTCTTCTATTAAATATGAATTTTGTGTTCTAAAACTTGTCAGCAAACAGTATGGGTTAATGGATAATCGCTAAATTGTTTTAAAATCGATTAAAAACTATCATTATAGTACAAATTTGCAGATCAGTTTGCAATGACCATCATTACCTGATTACAGCATCTATGAGCCACCAGCATCTTCAGCCACCAATTTGCATAATTTATGCAAACATTATGATGTATTACACGGCGGCCTTGGTATCTTTTTAAAGGGGTACAACAAGGTCTGAATAAAAGATTTTTAGTCCTTCCCATACCCCCAATAAAAGTTTATTTTCTTATCATTTCAGTAACTAAGATTGTGGAAGGAAATTTTAAGAATTACATACAGATTTTGAGCTGTCTAACACACGTCACACGTATTGCATGATTTAACAACTTTTTCAAAGTTCAAAAACTGATCTGATCAAAGTTTTATAGTCTTTCAATCAACTATAAATTGCTACGTTGACATATATTTGTAATATAGTTTCCTTCTGTAATCATTGTAGACTTTCATACAATGTTGTAGCATACCATATCAGAAAATCGCAACACCTTTCATTTGAAAGTTTGACGGCGACTTGACTTGCAAACAAATGACGTGTGACTTGATTTAACAACAAGTGACTTGACTTAAAAAAATATGACTTGGTTACAATTCTGTTTACAATTTAATTATCTGATTTTTGACATTTGATGACTAAACAATGATATTAATGAAAATGCAAAAGCTACTTATATATAAACAAAAAATGTACAATGTTTAACATTAATCTTAGAACATTTTAATTATTTAATGAATGATCATAAACATTTAATGACCTAACAATTATATTCAAAAAAACAAAAAGTTACTCATTTAACATTAATAAGCATATTCATCGAGTTATGCCCTCAACTACCACTTTCAGAGAAGGGGATCTCAGCTATTTACTAGTCTGGCAAAATTTTACTCAAGGCGATCCATCCGAGCCATGGAGCAAAGGCGACCATAATCTTCACTGAAAGTCAAGAGTGAGTCAGGAAAGGTGATCTTCAAGATGGACTCAAAAGCTAGTTGAAGTGACATATCTCTAAAGTGAAATACGGGAAGAATTATTGAGATCTGGTATAGAACTATGAACAAAGAAATTGAGAAAGTACAATCAGACAGAAAATACATCAGCCCAACATTGACACCTCATACCAGGGGTCATACCAGGGTTTAACACGGGTTTGACACCTCATACCAGGGGTTAGACACGTAATGCCAGGGGTTTAACACAAGATACATCCGCCCAACATTACTCCTGATACCAGGGGTTAGACACGTAATGCCAGGGGTTTAACACAAGATACATCCGCCCAACATTGACATCTGATACCAGGGGTTTTGACATCCGCCCAACATTAATACCAGGGTTTAGGGGTTTCACAAGATACATCCGCCCAACATTGACATTGATACCAGGGGTTTGATACCAGGGGTTTATCACAAGATACATGCCACCTGATACCAGGGTTTGACACGTAATGCCAGGGGTTTAACACAAGATACATCCGCCCAACATTGACACCTGATACCAGGGGTTTGACACGTAATGCCAGGGGTTTAACACAAGATACATCCGCCCAACATTGACACCTGATACCAGGGGTTTGACACGTAATACCAGGGATTTAAGACATGATATATCCGCCCAACATTGACACCTGATATCAGGGGTTTGACACGTAATGCCAGGGGTTTAACACAAGATACATCCGCCCAACATTGACACCTGATACCAGGGGTTAGACTTGTCATACCAGGGGTTTGACACGTCATACCAGGGGTGTGACACGTCGTACCAGGGGTTTGACACGTCGTACCAAGGGGTTTGATACGTCATACTAGGGGTTTGACACGTGATGTCAGGTGCTTGACACGTCATACCAGGGGTTTGACACGTCATACCAGGGGTTTGACACATCATACCAGGGATTAGACACGTCATACCAAGGGTTTAACACGTCATACCAGGGTTTGACACATCGTATCAAGGGGTGTGATGCTAGGTGTTTAACACGTCGTACAAGGGGTTTGGCACGTCATACCAGGGGTTTAATACGTCATACCAGGGGTTTGACATGTGCCAGGTGTTTGGCACGTGATGTTAGGGGTTTGACACGTCATACTACGGGTTTGACACGTCATACCAGGGGTTTGACACGTCATACCCGGGGTTTGACACGTCATACTAGGGGTTTACTGACTGGGACGTAGAATATGACTCAAAGCACAAGAGTTGTATATTATACGTAACTTCGTGGGACTGTTATCTGGTTATGCGTGCATGGAGGGAGGAGGATTGCAACATTTTTATTTTGTTCAAGAATAAATTGTCTCGGAAATCTGTTAAAATCTTTGTGAGCAAAGTCTGAACTTTTCCACTAAGAGTTGCAACCATCCTTGGCTCTGTCTGCCCTCTTATTTTATTTGATGATATCTAAGAATATAGCGCTAATGTTTGTGTATTGATATTCCAGGATTAGCTGCGTTAGCACCCAATGAACTCAGTTATGTATTGATCTCTGATAGCAAACCGATCAGCTCTTCATCTCCATCGTGGGCTCAAACTTCGGAGTGATTTTATCGTTTATCTTTTTGTTTCTCATGCCAGTTTTGGTCATTCTTGCGAACACCAAAGCAATAATGTCAAAAACAAGTTCAACGAATTCAAACAATGTGAGAACTGAAACGCCAATCCAAAGTCCCACTTGCCCACCAAGATCACTGGCTAGGTCATACCACTGTAGGGAACAAAAGAAAAAACTAAAATGAGTTAAAATTCGTCGGTTCTTCGCCCTGTATTCTTCAGACAGTTAGATAAACTGATAAGTTGTATTGGGATAAGGAATGAGGAGGCAGCTTAGTCAGCTGAGCGTACAACTGAGCTGCTGGAGATCCCAGGTTCAAGTCCAACAACGATTTAACCAGCGATTATTCCACATATGTGCAGAACGATATACGCTGACATCAAGCGCAGAAGTTTGTATTCTGCATCACACCTCCGTATCCCCATCTGACCTTTGGCCAATGGTTGGGTTGAGCTCACCGTCCTTCGGATGGGACGGAAAGCTATTGGTAGGAGATTCACCCACTGCCTGCTTCTCTGAACATTTGAAACTGCATCATCAAGCTTAAAACACTTTAAGGTTAACCCTACGGATTGCATGATCACGGTTAAAACACCTTTTCAGTTGGGTTTTTTTTTAGCCATATTTTGACATTTCTATTCAACATTTATGAATATCTAAGATTATTTTGAATGTTTCTTCGTGGAATTGACGTTCATTGCGACTTTTTTCTTGCTAAGATGTGACAAACAAATGGAATATCTGTTAGACCGATTTCCAGATCGATTGGGTACCATTTTAATGAACTTTCGATCTTTTTTAAATCAACGTTTAGCAGAGCAATTGTGAAAACAGTACAATTTATGTTCAGTCTTCGGTAAGGGCCTATTTATAGGTCCCGCCTGGCCCCAACACCATAGATGGCAACACTCTTGAGATTATGAGATCTCACGCATCCCCTCTCTGCAACCTTCATGATGCAGTCAATGGGGTTATCTTTGTCTTATCCTTGATGATGCAGTCAACTGGGGTTATCCAAGTCCCAACCTTGATGATGCAGTCAACTGAGGTTATCCATGTTCCAACCTTGATAATGCAGTCAATGGGGTTAACCTTGTCTTAACCTTGATGATGCAGTCAATGGGGCTATCTTTGTCTTAACCTTGATGGTGCAGTCTATGGGGTTGACCTTGTTTTAATCTTGATGATGCAGTCAATGGGGGTTATCTTTGTCTTAACCTTGATGATGCAGTTAATGGGGTTATTCTTGTCTTAACCTTGTTGATGCAGTCAATGGGGTTATCCTTGTCTTAACCTTGTTGATGCAGCCAATGGGGTTATTCTTGTCTTAACCTTGTTGATGCAGTCAATGGGGTTATCCTTGTCTTAACCTTGTTGATGCAGTCAATGGGGTTATCTTTGTCTTAACCTTGATGATGCAGTCAATGGGGTTAATCTTGTCTTAACTTTGTTGATGCAGTCAATGGGGTTAATCTTGTCTTAACCTTGTTGATGCAGTCAATGGGGTTATTCTTGTCTTAACCTTGTTGATGCAGTCAATGGGGTTAATCTTGTCTTAACCTTGTTGATGCAGTCAATGGGGTTATTCTTGTCTTAACCTTGTTGATGCAGTCAATGGGGTTATCTTTGTCTTAACCTTGATGATGCAGTCAATGGGGTTATTCTTGTCTTAACCTTGTTGATGCAGTCAATGGGGTTAATCTTGTCTTAACCTTGTTGATGCAGTCAATGGGGTTAATCTTGTCTTAACCTTGTTGATGCAGTCAATGGGGTTATTCTTGTCTTAACCTTGTTGATGCAGTCAATGGGGTTAATCTTGTCTTAACCTTGTTGATGCAGTCAATGGGGTTAATCTTGTATTAACCTTGTTGATGCAGTCAATGGGGTTATTCTTGTCTTAACCTTGTTGATGCAGTCAATGGGGTTATCTTTGTCTTAACCTTGATGATGCAGTCAATGGGATTATCCCTCTCCCAACCTTGATGATGCAGTCAACCGGGGTTATTCATGTCCCAACCTTGATGATGTAGTCAATGGGGTTAACCTTGTCTTAACCTTGATGGTGCAGTCAATGGGGGTTATCTTTGTCTTAACCTTGATGATGCAGCCAATGGGGTTATTCTTGTTTTAACCTCGATGATGCAGTCAATGGGATTATCCTTGCCTTAACCTTGTTGATGCAAGTCAATAGGCTTAATCATGTCTTAACCTTGTTGATGCAGTCAATGGGGCTATCTTTGTCTTAACCTTGATGATACAGTCAATGGGGCTATCTTTATCTTAACCTTTATGGTGCAGTCAATGGGGTTGGCCTTGTCTTAACTTTGATGATGCAGTCAATGGGGCTATCCATGTCCCAACCTTGATGATGCAGTCAACTGGAGTTATCCATGTCCCAACCTTGAAGATGCAGTCAATGGGGTTAACCTTATCTTAACCTTGGTGATGCAGTCAATGGGGTTATCTTTGTCTTAACCTTGATGATGCAGTCAATGGGGTTATTCTTGTTTTAACCTTGTTGATGCAGTCAATGGGGCTATCTTTGTCTTAACCTTGATGATGCAGTTAATGATGCAGTCAATAGGGTTAACCTTGTCTTAACCTTGATGATGCAGTCAATAGGGTCAACCTTGTCTAAACCTTGTTGATGCAGTCAATGGGGTTATCCTTGTTTTAACCTTGTAGATGCAGTCCATTGGTTTAACCCAAAAGTTATGTAATTTTGAAGATGCAGTTCCTTGTATATTCTTTAGTTGATATCTTCTTTATTAACTGACTTTCAGACATAAAAAGTAGTCAAGAAAATACATAGCCAATGATATCTGTTCTGACAAATTCAAACGTAAACTGATCAGAGTATAAGTTAGTTTATTAATTTACATAATAAAGTAGCTTAAATCTGCCTAACAATGCTGGAACGAATGTTCTGTAAACAGGTAAAGTAGAAACAACAATGTTCTGTCGGAAAATTGTTTGGTAAAACTGGATTACTGCTATAACCCTGGTTAAAATTTGATTTCAACTTGCCATATTGATTGATAAAAGGAGTTTGCAGGAAAGGCACAAATAAAAGATTTTTAAGTTAACCTGTTGAAAGGATGCTTTTGAGCGATACTAACGGCTGTCAGTTATAGTCATGTTTCCTGTACAATTTGCTCAAACAAAACATTATAACAACAATAATAAGTATTAAGAATGGATTTTAACAAGGATCTAGAAAAACAGTACTAGGAGTATGTCAGTAAAACTGTCCGTTTCTTTCCGCATGCAAAAGAATGGTCAGAGTTTGATGGGCAATATTCCATTGGATATATTTATAAGAAATAAATTTGTTGGTAAGGTCGACAATATCTACCGTAGTGTAAAATATACGTAAGGGCGACAATATCTACCGTAGTGTAAAATATACGCAATATTAATGTAACCATCGTTTTAAGAAACAGCATGTTTTCTATTCTTTGTGATGAAATCTTTCTTACCTTCTCAGGTTTTTGTTCTTAATTTCATTTCATGAAATATAATCTGTGTTGTAAGGAAATTGAACATAAAAAGACTTATCTTATAAGTTTGCTGTTATTTCGTTTTATAAAATGTGTATGAAGTATTTGCATTGTTATGACCCATGCAGTCAATTCCCGCAATGCACGACCTTGAGTATTTGGTTTGGTCCATTTCAACAACCGGGTAAATTTTTTAACAAAGTAAAAAAATTATATGCATTAGTTTTAGTTATTTTTCATTCTTTTTTGTTGTTTTTATGAATTGTAAACAATCTAACACGGATATTTTATATAAAAAAAATAATGGTTTGGCATCGAGTTTTAATTTTTCAGTATAATTGATCAATAAGAATGTGTCTTACTTAACACGGTAGGCTGGCGTATGCTACTGTAACAGTAAATATGATACTTCTTATATTAATTAATTACCTCATAGGCCGGCGTATGGTAGATATATTATACTCCAACATGTTGAAGAAAACGTTTACTTTCAGAATATTTGATCTGAAAATAAAGATAATATTTTGAATGGTTTAAGAAAGAAATATCTAATAATGAATTATAACGAAAATATGAATTCAGGAAAGTGTGTTGATTAACATGCTGATTGGGTACAATTGGATAGTGTCTAATTTATATCCACTCTTCCCTCTCAAAAATTATTTCCATTCATTGTCAAATTTATCGAAATAATAATATAAACAAGAACCCGTAAAGACCCCAAGACCTTCCACTCAAGTCCTTATAAGGACATGTCCTTGAGGTCTTTGGTTATTCTGTTTTTTATTATCATTTCAATCAATTTGACAATGCATGAAAAGAATTTTTGATGGGGAGGAGTGGATACAACTTAGACACTATACACTTATACTCTGATCAGTTAATCTCCATATCTCCTACCACTCCCATGTTTTGACCCGATACCAGTGGTTTGATTTGGTGGACAATCCCCGCCCGACGAGTGAACACACAATTACAATGACGGGGTCGTCACCTGCGTAATCGGTTATGATAGTAACAATGCTATTACGAACACTTAATACGACCCGGACAAGAACACAGACACGACGTACGGACAGACATAACATCGACAACCAAGTCAATGTCCACGGCCTTTGATAATCAGTTGTGGTGCATTGGCGTGTCTACCCAACCCAGGCTTAAACCCAGGGCCTCGTGGTATGTAGACATGTATGATAACCGTGATGGACAATGCATTGCAAGCCCTTTATATCACACAGTACCACAAAGAAATAACTGTGGCCAATTCTGTTTTCATTTTTCAAATTTTGTTCCATAAGTTCTGAAGTTTTATAAAGAGTGCAACTAACTAAGGCTATTAAATGTAACTTTGTCTAAATAAGTTGTTTAATTGATTAACCTGCTTAAACAGGTAAATATTAGTCAAAATCCTCTTCCGTTCCCAAATTTTGCAGTCTTAGCCAGGTTGTGTTGGCCACAGCTAGTGGCCTAGTCAGCCTCCAAAATGTGGGGGAGCCGTGATTTTAGTTTCAAGTGAAATATGTAATATAGGCCTATTTATTATTTCCTTTGTATTTTTCCTTTGTAAATCCTTTGTTACATGTGGTGCAACAAATTTTTACCGAACGTTTTTGAGTCCCAATAAAATTCTAGAAGGACTAGAGTTTCCCATCTTTTTCAGTGACTAAGATTTTGAAGAAAAAAATTAAAAAGATTATGTGCAGATTTTAGATTATAGCCCATTCATAAATCACAAATTAAGTATAACAAGAAAATAGCTCCAAAAAGTGCTCAGGCTATTTTGAAAATTCAAAAACTGATCAGATCGTACTATTTTTACCAATACTTGCTACCTGTCCATAGACTAAAATAACAATCTGGCGCATGCCTCTGAATATACGCATTAATTTATAGGGAGGGAAGGGGCGGTTTGTATGAATGGGAAGGGGTAAATCAGGTAGGCTATGGTTGGGTGTAAATGCTTGGTGGGAGGGGGGGGGGGTGCAGTGGATAAGGCTCCGTGAATGGGAAAAACAACCACTGAGAAAGTTTGACTGACGAACTTGAAAAGTGACCGTTTCCTAATTTCACAGAAGTCATACCCAAGCCTTTCAGTAGAAACCAAGACTATAGTGTGAAGTCAGGCCTCTCAGTCAGAGTGTAGGAAGCGTTCGAAAAGTAAGGGTACGACCTCTTAGGGTGCACTTCCCAGATCATATGCATATGTCCGCCCCTGTCTGTAGATAATAAAGTTAAGTTAAAGGGGCACTTCATTTTTAGAAAGGGACAAAGCATTTCCAATGAGAAACCATTCTCCCGTACACGGGACTGACAAAAGTCACCAGTTTCCTACTAGTTGGTCAGTAATTATAGGGAAACACAATTTAAAAGGGACACTTTCGTAAAAATTGAAATAAAAAAAATAATAAAAAAAAGTATGCAAATTTTACCAGTTCTTGCATCTTTGACAGTAATTGAGTGGCACTTTTCACTTTCAAAAGGGACAGTTTTGTTATTTTTTCGAAAAGTAGTGGCACGTGCCCCCGGTTCCTACACCTATGCCCTACAATCCTCATATCATGATCTTCCCAGACTGCCAGAGCTTCCCGGAAAAAGTAAAAAGTAAAACTCACTCAATGAAGCTATCTTGATCAGCCGTATACAACTCCTCCAGTCGTTCTGAGGCCATCATTACAGCATCAGCAACATTACTCTGGGTGAAATGACATGTAGAGCAAGTAATATAACGTATGCACATCGTATCGCTCCGTATAACAATGGGCACTGGCACTTTATATAAAGGCATGCACGTCATATAGAGGTATGCACGTCATGTAAAGGTATGCACTTTATATAAAGGTAAGCACTTCATATAATGGTGTGCACGTCATATAAAGGTGTACACGTCATGTAAAGGTATGCACGTTGTGTAAAGGTGTACACGTCACATAAAGGTGTGCATATCTTGTAAAGGTATGCACGTTGTGTAAAAGTAAGCACGTTGTGTAAAAGTATGCACGTTGTTTAAAGGTATGCACGACATATAATGGTGTGCACGTCATATAAAGATGTGCACATAATATAAAGGTATGCACCTCATATAAAGGTATACCCGTCATGTAAAAGTATATGCACGTTTGATAAAGGTATGATTTAAAAGGTGTACACGTCGTATAGAGGTATGTACGCCATATAAAGGTGTGCACGTCATGTAAAGGTATGTACGTTATATAAAGGTATACAATTTGTAATAAGGTTTATAAATCACACAAAGATATGGAGAAGATATGTGTTCCATTAGCAATGAGAGGCACAAAAGCATTGCCACCCATCTTATTGTCTTGATATGTAAACTAATACTCACCATTACACCATTAAAGTTAATGGTTATGGTTTGTCCTTTCCAACCTTTCCATCTTCTTATTATTGCTCACCCCTTTTGGCAATCATATCCTGTGTGATAATTCGCCCATTGTTGTGCCCTGGACCTTTTCCCCCAGCCCAGTAAATGTATTAATGAAATTAATGCATTCAATTTCAAAGTGACATAAAAATGAACTTAAAAATAAATTTGACTTATAATAGTTGGCGTATAACAAACACGTTATCCAGGCAAAAGCCAGATTACAATGAGGCGAAAAGGACGAACACGGGCCCCACTCCAATGTTCAGGAAATCTTTCCAAATTTTACCAAACTTTTTAATGATGTTACAAATTTTGTTTCAATTGGACCAAGTTTCTCTTCAAGTTTACCATTTTTTCTTCAAATTCATGTCTAATAATTTTCCAAAATTAGAACAAAATATCATGCATGCAACCGGGAAGCTCCCGCCCTCTGCCCCATTTAGCGCATCTGCTCTCAAAGAGGATATATCATAATACGCATCTGCTCTCAAAGAAGATATATCATGATACGCATCTGCTCTCAAAGAAGATATATAATGATACGAATCTGCTCTTAAGGAAGATATATCATGATACGCATCTGCTCTCAAAGAGATATATCATGATACGCATCTGCTCTCAAAGAAGATAAATCATGATACGGATCTGCTCTCAAAGAGATATATTATGATACGCATCTGCTCTCAAAGAGGATATATCATGATACGCATCTGCTCTCAAAGAGGATATATCATGATACGCATCTGCTCTCAAAAAGATATATCATGATACGCATCTGCTCTCAAAGAAGGTATATCATGATACGCATCTGCTCTCAAAGAAGATATATCATGATACGCATCTGCTCTCAAAGAGGATATATCATGTTACGCATCTGCTCTCAAAGAAGATATATCATGATACGCATCTGCTCTCAAAGAGATATATCATGATACGCATCTGCTCTCAAAGAAGATATATCATGATACGCATCTGGAATCATGGCTCTTCCTGACTTAAAATGAATTGAATGAAGATCCTTACCCTGTATAGCGTATTCGGCCAAACTGCTGAACTAACGGTTACTTGATACAGTGTTTCGCTGTTGGAGGACAAAACAAGATGGGAACAATTGAAAGAATGCAAGAAATGAAAGATGCATAAGAAACAAAATGTAAAATTTATGGTTTATGCACATTAGGGACCTTCAGATTGACTTAGGTTGTAAGTATTGTGGTAACGCCTATTGCAAGGCAGTGACTTCCGAATAAGTAACAAAAACTAGCTATACGTAAGTCAGTGCCTTACGTTTTAGCAATAAAATAAAACAGACGTAAGGCAGTTATTTGTAAGGCAGCACGTAAGCAAACAGACGTAAGGCAGTTATATGTAAGGCAGCACGTAAGAAAACCGACGTAAGGCAGTTATTTGTAAGGCAGGACGTAAGTAATTATAGAAGTCTATCCTAAGGCAGCAATATGTAAAGCAGTGATTCAAATGGCCGGAAGGTCACGGTATCCATGTGCTAACATTATTTTATTTTGTATATGTCAGCATGTGTGATCGATGGACAGGACATGGGAAATTTAAAGTTTATTGCTAGCCACTTATGAGAGTTAACTAGAGAGTTACTAACTCACAATAATTTTGCAGTAATTTGTCTCAAGCAGTCTTTAACCGTTTGTGAAGCACTGACGACATAACCCACAAGAAGTGGCGTGACTAATGGGTCGGGGGCTGTTGGGGCTTAGCTAAAAATGCCGTATCCATCCCCTTGCTTCTCCACACAAAAATTCAAAGCCTAACAAATTTAATACAATTATTAAATAAATTTGGAAAAACAGGGATTTTGCCATTTCTTAATCCGTATCAACAGAATTCTAGTGATGTAAGACTTAGATTTTGGGCAAAAGAAATTTATTTTTGAACCAAAAACTTAAATATTGAACCAAAAGTTGCAAAGTTTTAGAATAAAACTTACAATTAAGTTTCAACACCTTTAAATTTGGGACTAATATAGGTATAGATACGTTTATATGAACCGTTCACCCCAACCCCTAAAAAAATAATAGCTCGACCAACTCCCACCCACCATAGGAATTGAACCTAGGAGCTTTAGCCTGCCATACAGGCTAGACAATTCACTCTGACCATGATCACCACCCTTTTTATCCTGGTCAGATCCCCCATGAAGCATGGTCATCACCCCATTTAGCCCTCCCAAAAAATTATACTATGGAAAAAGTAATTCCTTGATTAACCATTCCAAATTTGAAACCATTCATGAATATTATTTCACTTACTTGAATAGGTCTGCCTTCTGCTTTGCGATGTTATGACCCAACATTACTTAAACTTGATGGAATATGTTTAATGGGTACAGACCCTTACATATAAGAATCTAACAGACTATATCGACAATGTGTGTTTTTTTTTAAGTCTTCGAATCGATTTTATTTTCTCTTCCCGACAAAAACTTTTTTTCTTCTATTTTACAATACCTGATTACTTACCCCCAAAAGCCCCCAACGAAGTTTTGTATACGCCTTGGACCCCTCCCCCTCCCTCCCTTTCTTTTACCTACTACGCCGGGCGGGGTTCAAACTATTGACACTTTGTGAATGATGACAGATCCACTGTCACGAAGCACCCTTGCGGCATGGCTGCCTTACGCAAGGACAGATCCACTGTTACGAAGCACCCTTGCGGCATGGCTGTCTTACGCAAGGACAGATCCACTGTCACGAAGCACCCTTACGGCATGGTTGCCTTACGCAAGGACAGATCCACTGTTACAAAGCATCTTGCGGCATGGCTGTCTTACGCAAGGACAGATCCACTGTCACGAAACACCCTTGTGGCATGGCTGTCTTACGCAAGGACAGATCCACTGTTACGAAGCACCTTGCGGCATGGCTGTCTTACGCAAGGACAGACCTACTGTCACGAAGCACTCTTGCGGCATGGCTGCCTTACGCAAGGACAGATTTACTGTCGGGAAGCACTCTTGCGGCATGGCTGTCTTACGCAAGGACAGATTTACTGTCACGAAGCACCCTTGCGGCTTGGCTGCCTTACGCAACAACAGATCCACTGTCAGGAAGCACCCTTGCGGCATGGCTGTCTTACGCAAGGACAGATCCACTGTTACGAAGCATCTTGCGGCATGGCTGTCTTACGCAAGGACAGATCCACTGTCACGAAGCACCCTTGCGGCATGGCTGCCTTACTCTTTTCAAAGGGCTACAGAATTCAAATGTTTAAAAAGTGTCCTTTTTAGTGAAAAATGTACTTTCAAAGAGAACAAATGCCTTTTTTAGAGAAGGAACATGCCCTTTCAAACATTGAAAAACTGTTTTCTTAATATATATCTGATTTGTAATTAAGAAAAGTAACACAAATATTGCCCGGAAAAGACTAAAAATGTGACATTTCACGCGCTTCGCGCGCATACAAAAATCTGAATTTTCTCTAAAACAAAGCTGGATCCCAACAGCCCTATACATATTGGACAAAATCGGAATTTTTAAAAGCCTTCGCCTCTTTTTCAGTTCTTCCTACCTTTGTTTTCCCAGCTTATAATTGTGTTAAGCTCTTTAAATCTAAAATAGGGCCTTTTTAGAGTATGCGAGCCACCCCAATTTTAATTTGTGGGGCATCTTTGAAATGGGCCGGGCAAAACCTATTATTTGGGCCCGGGCCATTGTAATAACATAAACTGACGTGCCCTCTCCCCATCTTCTTTGTAAAGTTTGAAAGGTGCCTCTTTACAGACTGAAAGAGATATAAAAAAAATACATAACAATAATGATAATGAAGTATTATTTAAAATGTATTTACGTCCCCTTATAATCTTTTTTTATTAACATATTGAAGAAAGTAACACAAACATCACCCAAGATACCCAAATTTCGCTCGCGGAGCGCCATTAATTTGATTTCTAGAAAGAAAAAAAAAAACATACAATGGGACACTTGCTATTGATTCGCTGAAATCTGAGTGTAAATTTGGGCCATTTGGTCTAATTTATACTATAAATAGTTACATATGTTATTCACAGCAGCAAAAAAATGATGGCCTCCATAAGGACCCTTTTGCTTTTCACATTATTTTAGACATTAAGTATTCATGAACCATACAATGGCTAGTCACGATCTATATACAGATATAAGACATTAAGTATTCCAATTCATGAAGCATACAATTGCTAATCATGATCTATAAGTATAAATCCTTCTGATTTCAAGACTTATGACCTATATAATTTTCAATTCAGCAATTATTGTTGTAGATTTCACTAATTTTGTTATATTTTTCCGAATTTTGGACCACAATATCTTGAATTTTTGAAGCTGTAAAATAAAAAGAAGGGAAAATGGGTCACCGGTAATGTTTGAAGCTAAAAAGTTTAGAAATTTTCCTATGCAGGGGGAAGGGTAGGGGGGGGGGGTAAGGTTGACCATATTTATATGGACCATATAAAGCTATATTGCTGTGCTACATGCTAGGAAATACAATCGTTGGAAAGTTTTTAGATCCTGCCCCCCCACCCCCTTCCAGCCCTTACTCTTGCCGATCGATAGAGATCAGCCTTTCATAGGGCACTACTTTATTATCGCCGCTGGATGTCAGCTTATCAAAGGGCACTACCTTACTCTTGCCGATGGAGATCAGCCTATCATATGGCACTATCTTACTCTTGCCACTGGATATCAAGCTATCATAGTGCACTATCTTACTCTTGCCGCTGGGTGTTAGCCTTTCATAGTACACTACCTTATTGTTTCCGCTGGATGTCAGCTTCTCATACGGCACTACCTTACTCTTGCCGATGGAGATCAGCCTATCATAGGGCACTATCTTACTCTTGCCACTGGATATCAAGCTATCATAGTGCACTATGTTACTCTTGCCGCTGGATGTCAGCCTTTCTGTTGCCGCTGAACAGCTGGATGTCAGCCTATCATAGGGCACTACCTTACTGTTGCCGATGGAGATACGCCTATCATAGGCATATACTCAGGTTTGTAATTTTCAAATACGGTTAGGACTTTTTCAACAGACATTATGGATCATGGAGTGTCGTCTTAGATCCACAATCAGAATCCCCTCGTTATTCTTATTTTCAATAAACCAAATTATACAGGCTACAACCCGAACTGCTTGAAAGTTTGAGCCCACATTTTCGTGTGATCTGAGGTTTGAGGTTTGCATGAATATGCGCATGTCTCTTCTATGAGATATTCCTGAATTCTACACTACAGCAAATATTGTTCAATTATAAAAACATAACAATACAAATTTGAAGAGCCCCTACCCTGGAAACCAATAAGTGAAAGATATGTTGTCAGTCTGTTTTCCAAAGTTTAAGGAAAATCCGAGAAATTGTCGAGAAAACAAAGAAGAGCCAGTCGGAATAATACACCTGCTAATAGGCCTATTTGCAGCATTCAAATAGCCTAGCTTATAATAGGTGTTGTATATACGGTAGGATCTTTATCACATAAAGTTCTTTTTAATGCTTTTAATTATCTCATTTAGTAACTAACAAAATTGTCACCTTTTTAGCATTTTTTTTTTTTTTTTATCTTTCGGAGATATCATAACACATAATTGTTATAATGAAGAGGAATGTTAGCTGTCCATTTTCAACACAATGAATATCGTAATACGTTTGGATAAAGAAGACCATTCTCTGCATTTAAAAGTTGCCTATGCGTGAAATGCATTAGAGACGGCTGTCATAGACTCCCCGTTATATTCGCTTCTGTCAATGTCAGTATTGCTAAACTTTGTTATGTGCGAACTATACTTTACTTACTTGCATGCTACCTCACATTCGCTGCATATTAATTCTCCGATTTGAAAAGCATGTGCCAAGTTCGAAATACAATCATCTGTAAGTAAATATTTACAATCACCTGATCAAAATAATGCTCCGACTATACATAGAGTGTGATTAATCTGTTTAAAATTGCGCTAAAACGGTAAAAAGTAGAGTATACGTTAGGCGCCATGGTATGGACCCAGGGGGCAAAGCCTGCAATAGCACCACGTTTCTCGTGATTTTGATCACGTGAAATTACTTTAAAATGTGTTTGTTTGATGAGGTCTTAACGGCACCACGACAACGAAGGTCAAATTGTGCCTGTAAAATCTATGGGCGAAGCTTTGGGTCAGAGGGCGAAGCTTTGGGTCAGAGGGCGAAGCCTCGGGTCAGACGGAAGTCATGCATACGTTTCTCCCGATCTGGATATTAGACTGTCAGAAATTGATTTAACTTTGTGTCAAATCTAGGGGCGAAGCCACCGAAAGCCCTGTGATTGCAGAAAATTGTTTAATATTGTGTCAAATCCAGGGCGAGGTTCCCGGAAGCTTTGCATTTTTAGCATCATTTTGGTATCAGAAAATTGATTAAAATCTTGTTAATTTTGCACTAAAGGAACATACACTTTGGAACGAGTCTTTAAACTGGCTGATTGGGTTGACATGCCAGGGATGATCAAGGAGCTTATGATTTTCTTTTTTTTTCTTCTTTTTTTTCATATGTTTTTATGTAAGAATAAAGCTTTGAGAGAAAACATTAACAACATTTGTTCTGAAATGATAAAAATTGCAGAATATGTATAATATATGAAATAAATATTATATATGATATAAAATATAAAAATATATACTCAGGACAATTTTTGCGCCCATGGGAGCATCCGGCGCCCTGCCAGAAAGCTTGACCAGGGGCAGTTTTCCCCCTGGTCCCCTACAACCACTCCAATGCAAGAGATGGGTGTACCACCATTCCAATGCAAGAGATGGGTGGGCAAAGTACCACAGTAACAAAGATGTATGCATACGTATATAAATGATAGTAATATTTGCAAATACATTGTCGTGCAAAATCGTGATGAAATTCAAGTTGCAAATGATTCGGTATGTCACTTTTCACTTTTGTTTGCTAGAGAATAATCTAAATTGATGGTGTCCTATAATCTCCACGCCTACATGTTGATATTTAAAACCAGTTAGGCCCCTACTAAATGCAGGTCCTGACTGAATGATTGTAATAT
>JAIGNY010000690.1:37500-75000 GCA_020152595.1 Chiridota heheva
TACTTTAATAGTCCTTATCATATAAGTGATACTTTAATAGTCCTTATCATATAAGTGATACTTTAATAGTCCTTATCATATAAGTGATACTTTAATAGTTCCTATCATATAAGTGATACTTTAATAGTCCTTATCATATAAGTGATACTTTAATAGTCCTTATCATATAAGTGATACTTTAATAGTCTTTAATAGTCCTTATCATATAAGTGATAGTCCTCCAATAGTCCTCTATCATATAAGTGATACTTTAATAGTCCTCTATCATATAAGTGATACTTTAATAGTCCTCTATCATATAAGTGATACATATAAGTGATTTAAGAGTCCTCTGTCATATAAGTGATACTTTAAAGTCCTCTACCATATAAGTGATTAATAGTCCTTATCATATAAGTGATACTTTAATAGTCCTTATCATACTTTAATAGTCCTCTATCATATAAGTGATACTTTAATATACCATATAAGTGATACTTTAATAGTCCTTATCATATAAGTGATACTTTAATAGTCATTATACTTTAATAGTTTAATAGTCTTTAATCATTATCATATAAGTGATAATAGTCCTCTTCATATAGTCTTTAATAGTTATCATATAAGTGATAATTTTTAATCTATCATATAAGTGATACTTTAATAATATACCATATCCTTATCATATAAGTGATACTTTAATAGTCCTAATATCATATAAGTGATACTTTAAGAGTCCTCTACCATATATGTGAGTGATACTTTAATAGTCCTCTATCATATAATACTTTAATAGTCCTCTATCATATAAGTGATACTTTAAGTCCTCTATCATATAAGTCCTCTATCATATAAGTGATACTTTAATAGATAAGTGACACTTTAATAGTCCTCATCATAAAGTCCTATCATATAAGTGATACTTTAATAGTCCTCTATCATATAAGTGATACTTTAATAGTCCTCTATCATATAAGTGACACTTTAATAGTCCTCTATCATATAAATAAGACTTTAATAGTCCTCTATCATATAAGTAAAACGTAAATAGTCTCTATCATATAAGTAATACTTTAATAGTCCTCTATCATATAAGTGATACTTTAATAGTTCCTATCATATAAGTGATACTTTAATAGTCCTCTATCATATATGTGATACTTTAATAGTTCCTATTATATAAGTGATACTTTAATAGTCCTCTATCATATAAGTGATACTTTAATAGTTCTCTATCATATAAGTGATACTTTAATAGTCCTCTATCATATAAGTGATACTTTAATAGTCCTCTATCATATAAGTGATACTTTAATAGCCCTCTATCATATAACTGATACTTTAATAGCCCTCTATCATATAACTGATACTTTAATAGTCCTCTATCACATAAGTGATACTTTAATAGTCCTCTATCATATAAGTGATATTTAATAGTCTCTACCATATAAGTGTGACTTTGATAGTCCTCTATCATATAAGTGATACTTTAATAGTCCTCTATCATATAAGTGATACTTTAATAGCCCTCTATCATATAAGTAATACTTTAATAGTTCTCTATCATATAAGTGTGACTTTAAAAGTCCTCTATCATATAAGTGATACTTTAATAGTCCTCTATCATATAAGTGTGACTTTAAAAGTCCTCTACCATATAGGTGATACTTTAATAGTCCTCTACCATATAAGTGATATTTTAATAGTTCTCTATCATATAAGTGATACTTTAATAGTTCTCTATCATATAAGTGTGACTTTAAAAGTCCTCTATCATATAAGTGATACTTTAATAGTCCTCTATCATACCATATAGGTGATACTTTAATAGTCCTCTACCATATAAGTGATATTTTAATAGTTCTCTATCATATGTGACTTTTAAAGTCCTCTACCATATAAGGTGATACTTTAATAGTCCTCTATCATATAAGTGATATTTTAATAGTTCTCTATCATATAAGTAATACTTTAATAGTCCTCTATCATATAATGACATTAAGTAATACTTTAATAGTCCTCTATCATATAAGTGATACTTTAATAGTCCTCTATCATATAAGTGATGACTTTAAAGTCCTCTATCATATAAGTAATACTTTAATAGTTCTCTATCATATAGTCTTTAAAAGTCCTCTATCATATAAGTGATATTTTAATAGTCCTCTATCATATAAGTAACTTTACATATAGGTGATACTTTAATAGTCTATCTCTAGTTCTCATATAAGTGTGACTTTAATAGTCCTCTATCATATAAGTGATACTTTAGAGTGCTCTATCATATAAGTGATACTTTAATAGTCCTCATCATATAAGTGATACTAAATAGTCCTCTATAGTCTCTATCATATAAGTGATACTTTAATATATAAGTAAGTAATACTTTAATAGTCCTCTATCATATAAGTGATACTTTAATATCATATATTAGTGATACTTCATATAGTCTTCTAATCATATAAGTGATACTTTAATAGTCCTCTATCTAAAAGTTTAATAGTCTATCATAAGTGATACTTTAATAGTCCTATATCATATAAGTGATACTTTAATAGTCCTATATCATATAAGTGATACTTTAATAGTCCTCTACCATATAAGTGATACTCTAATAGTCCTCTACCATATACGTGATACTTTAATAGTTCTCTATCATATAAGTGAAACGTTAATAGTCTCTATCATATAAGTGATACTTTAATAGTCCTCTATCATATAAGTGATACTTTAATAGTCCTCTATCATATAAGTGATACTTTAATAGTCCTCTATCATATAAATAAGACTTTAAGAGTCTCTTTCATATAAGTGATACTTAAATAGTCCTCTATCATATAAGTGATACTTTAATAGTCCTCTGTCATATAAGTGATATTTTCATAGTCTCTATCATATAAGTGATACTTTAATAGTCTTCTATCATATAAGTGATACTTTAATAGCCCTCTATCATATAACTGATACTTTAATAGTCCTCTATCATATAAGTGATACTTTAATAGTCCTCTATCATATAAGTGATACTCTAATAGTCTCTACCATATAAGTAATACTTTAATAGTCCTCTATCATATAAGTGATACTTTAATAATCCTCTATCATACTTTAAAAGTGATATATCATATTACTTTAATAGTCCTCTATCATATAATACTTTAATAGTCCTCTACCATATAAGTGATACTTTAATAGTCCTCTATCATATAAGTGATACTTTAATAGTCCTCTCACAAGTAAAACGTTAATAGTCTCTATCATATAAGTGATACTTTGATACTTTAATAGTCTTTAATAGTCCTATCATATAAGTGATACTTTAATAGCCCCTATTATATAAGTGATACTTTAATAGCCCCTATCATATAAGTGATACTTTAATAGTCCTCTATCATATAGGTGATATTCTAATAGTCCTCTATCATATAAGTGACACTTTAATAGTCCTCTATCATATAAGTGATACTTTAATAGTTCCTATCATATAAGTGATACTTTAATAGTCTCTATCATATAAGTGATACTTGACGAGAATATTCTTTATGTCAAGTTTGCAAAGCTTCCTTTTGACTGTTTGAGTCAATAAAGAATTGTAATTCGTCAGTTATAAACAGATCAATGCATATTCATTTTGTGAAAGCATTATGAAACAAAATTTAATTCCAAATTAAGTAATAACCTTTTTTTCCAAATTTACCCGTCAGAAAATGTACACAAATATTTCAATATACATATAGGCTACAGATTGGAGAAACATTGAACAGTTAAACGTTTTCCTAGTTTGGATTTGTTTTTGTATTTTCAAAAGCAGTTGAAATAGTTTACACTTTCACCCGCATTTTTATCTAATGGCGTATATTGATAGACGTGTTTGTAATGCCTAAAAATCTGTTTGCTTACTGTCCCCCGCCTCCCCTAACTTGCCGGAAATTATTTGAATTTCAAAAATCCCGATCGCTTCATAAAGATCCGTACAAATCCCCACAAAATGGCTTGGCAATCACTTTTGCCTGTTGCTCTTACTGTGAAGAAACCACGCCCACAAGAGCTTGTGATTGACTGATAGAATACATAGTGTTCCTGCATGTGAAGTGTTTTATTGATGTTTGATAGGTGTTTTTCATACTATAAAGTGAAGTGAACCATTGTTTGTCGAAAGCGTTGTCAGAAAATATGCCATTTCAGTGATCTGTGGCGAAAAAAAGATAATTAAAAACTTTTTTTTCCGCTCGCACTTTTCTTGCAATTTTCCGCTTTAAAGGGCAAACACTGTTTTTAGGTCTAATGATATACTGACATATGGTGCGATGAGTAACTATTGACCGTGGTATATGCCAAGCAAAGCGTCGTTTTTATTAAAAGTCATGGTATACCAGAGTTGGTAGATTGTCCCAAGCACAGAATGCCAAATTAGTTTTTTTTAAACAGAAGCCAACCTAAGCTCAGAAAACAAAACTAGAACATCAATGATGCAGTACCTCAACATATATTTTGGGGTGGTTACAAGCCTGTTTTTATTGGTGGGTAGTTAATTCGAGTAGGAAAGTAATACATGCTTGATGTTTATTTTATTTTGGGGAAATGCAGGCGGGAGCATTAATATCGTTGTGGCGCCGTCATGTGGGGCACGTGCCACCATCCTCCCCATGTCCAAAATGTCAAAATATCTCAAACTTGGAAAATGCGAGGGCCACCACCGTAATGCTATATGTACGGAGGAATGATATTTCGGATGGTATAGAGAACATGCATGTACTAAAATCCTAGCACCATAGGGCATTTATTCATGGATTATATTATGACTCGAGTATTGCCCCTAAGCCCCACAAGGGGCCATAAGGCGGGCCCCTTGACACCATACCGAAGGGTTTGTGCCCCAATATTAAACCCTATTTTTGACCGCTTTTCTTTTAATGAAGGGGGTAGTCTGTGTCATTGTAAAATTATATGTTGGCAAATTAGATCGTTTGTAATCATCCTAATTTAGTTAAAAGAGCCGTGCATTGTACATATTCAGTCTTTCTGGGGTATCTAAAACCTAAAAAATGTGAGGTTTCTCCGGGGCGAGGACCCCACCGGTGCTTTGACACTGGACCTCACAAGGGGCCCTAATGCGGGCCCATTGACCTCATGCTGAAAAGGTTTGTGCCCCCAATTTCATACTCCTGACGACGCCATTTGTTGTTGCTAGAACATCAATGATGTAGTAAGTAGCTCAATATATATTTTGAGGGTGTGTATAAGGTGTTCCGACATCGCTGCAGAGACCAAAAACCCCACGGGCCTCCAGGCATGCCAGGACTCAAGTTGTCCCACTGTGTATTGGGGCTTAAATATCGTTTGAAAATGTGAAAACTGTTTTTCAAGTAAGCCTAAAAAACGTAAGCCTCAACTGCAATATGGAGGAAATTTTATTAGCAATGTTTGCTTTTGAGTGAAATTAAAATCATAAACAGACAAACATCAAAATACTATTTATGAAATCAAGATGAATTGTGCATCTACTGTTGTATAGCGGTTATCATACGTGTCTACAGACCACGAGGTCCTGGGTTCAAGCCTGGGTTGGGTAGACACGCCAGTGCACCACAACTGGTTATCAAAGGCCGTGGACATTGACTTGGTTGTCGATGTTATGTCTGTCCGTACGTCGTACCTGTGTTCTCGTCCGGGTCGTATTAAGCGTTTCGTGATAACATGTGTACTATCATAACCGAATACGCAGGCGACGACCCTGTCATTGTAATTGTGTGTTCACCCGTCGTCGCATCCTGACAACAAGACATGATTTTAACTATGATATGTTTTACTCATACTGCTGAATGGCTAATATAATAGTGACCAGGGTAATAATTGTAAAGCGCTTTGAGACAGTCTAGGACAGTATAAAGCGCTATATAAGCATTACTATTATTATTATAGCCATTCTGAGCAAATAATTAACGATCGCAATTGATGAATCACAACTAATCAATAATAGCATCCCATAAATACACTTTCAGTGGCAATCATTATAACAATATATAACTAAAAAGATTTCAAAGGATTATTTGAGGGTCAAGCAAGTATTTCTTATATGAAAGAGGACTTCAAAAGAAACAAAATAGTGACAAAAGCTTTCAAAAATATTATTCCGTTACGGAGATAGCTAAGTTTAAAGTTTGGTATCATTTGTGTAGAACGACTGAAATCAGAATAGTTGTGATGTCATAGCCTCAGATTTCTCCAATTCTTTGTATATTCTATCATATTTTGGTCTGCAATTGTGTGGCTTAAGTAAGGGTATTAATAATATACCGCCTGAAGAAAGTTCAAGAAAAGATAATTTAAATAGTGAAGAAAAAAAAAATAGAAATACATTAACAATTGTTAAGAATGCGAGGATGCATACGCCAACTTGGACTTACTACACCAGACCAGTTACTTCTACACAGATAAGACAGCTTTAAACTTGAATATCTCTTAGCGGAATAAGAATTTTGAACGCTTTCTTCACCATTTTGTTTCTTTTGAAGTCTTTCATATAAGATGGACATGTTTAAACCACTAAACTTAATCCTCTAAAAATTATTTTCGTAGTCTTCCTACTTGACTCCTGAACCACGGAGTTGAAATCGAAATGGCAACTCCCTGCCGAACAAATACACATCAAGAATAAACTCGTGATTTTATGTATCAACTATACGCAAACAAATAACTTCTCGTGAACGTTATTGAGGATAATATTACTGCAGGCCAGCTCATGCGTGTAATGTGGCATTGGACTCAATGTAGATTTTGGTTCTTTACACTTTAATGATTTTATAGCCTTAATTGCGGTATATGCATGATAGGATAGCTTATTCAGGGTAAGCCCTATTTAATTGTTTTTAATTAACCCCAAGTTTATAGCCCAAACGAGTTATCAAATTACAAGTATTTGTACTCCAATTTGGCTGTACTATGAGACTGATCCCAAACGGGATATTAAGCTCAATTAGCGCATGTGTCAAACTATAGTTTCAGGTTTAAACCATTGAACTGTTGAAAGCAGAGTTTTCTTTCCATCGCAGGTATATTTGTATTTCCGGAGTCAATGTTATTATGTACTGTATGCTAACTTTATTCGGACTGCGCCGAGCGAAATCCGAGTATTTGAAACATTTTAAGCGAATTTTGGAATGCAAAATTCGTTAAAACTACGCAACAATATGCACTGTTATTGCATCAACATATCAATCTATTTAAGGCAAACATAGCAACACAGTAAAATATCCTAAAGACGCTTAGAATATTATTAACGCTGCAAACATCCGAACGTATCCGGTCGAGAACCTGGCTCTTAAGTTAGACACCACATAAGCTCAAATCCCTTGAAGGGATGTTGAGCTAAAAACTATAATCAATTCAAGAAAATTCTAAATTGTGAAAGGAATAGGCAACTGGTGGGTTCAGGGGCTTTATACTGATAAGCAAAACTGTTATCATAATTTCAGGAAAACTCACACAAAATATCACATAACCCAAACGTCTACAAATTGTTTTTATTGTTTTATTTCTTCATCAAATACTTTAAGAAAAGGCCAGAATTTAGCCAAATAAGATCCAAACAAATCTCCAACACAAGCCAAATGCCATTCAATTTTTTTTTTTTTATTTGATCGAGATATATATTTGTGGCCAAACAAGTTACAAATAGGTCACAAAATAACAAAACAAAAAAAATTCTTTAACGATCAAATTCAATATCAAACAAAAAAGTAATATTTGTTATTGTTTGTTTGTTGTAGCCAAACTAAGTTTCAAAATGCCATTAATTTTTTTTTCAGATTCAGATTTTCTTAAACTTGGCTTCTAAAAAGTCAATTAATATGCATTTTGCAATGATTTCCTTGCGACTTAAAGTGTTTACCTCGAAAATATTTCATAACAAGATTTAATTACATTGCAGCTGCTTGAAGTAGACTAAAAGGTCATTCAACTTGTTTCCAAATAAGAAATGAATAAAAGAAAGAAATTCGTCTTCAACACAACCAATATCACAAAATGAACAAAAAACGTTTTCCGAAACATGTTAAGTTTTCCCGAATCATGATCTAAATTTTCCGAATCATGATCGAAAATTTCCGAAACATATCGAGATTTTCCAAATCATGATCGAAATTTTCCGCATCATGATTAAAATTTTCCGAAACAAATCAACCTTTTCCGAAACATAGTCTATATTTTCTAACTTTCTAACAGAATCATTTTAAGCACACCATTTTAAAGGAAAAGCATCATCCCCTAAATGAATTCAGAAGTGAACGCCGCCGTGCTGGTAACGTCACTTCCGGTTTTCAATTTTCCTTATTGAATACGAGAAATCAGTGATACGATAACACATGAAGACCCTATGTTCGGTCTGAAGGATGAGATCGATAACATCGTATATTTCTCGCGATCAATACGGAGTATTGATGACCAGAAGTGACATTACCAGCACGACGTCGTTCACTTCTGAATGTAGTATGGGACAATACCTTCTCTTTAAGGGGTTGGATGTGGGCTTTCATACTGCATCCTTCATCACATGCTTGGGTTTGTGATTTGCTTGCTTTACATGTCTTTCCCGCGTATATTAATGACGCTATTTTTTGCGTTTAAAAATGACAAATCTCTCAATTCTCATGAATCGTGTTATCAGTTTATCGGATGTCACAACTACCGCAAAACTACCGATTATCTCATTTAAAGAAAACGCCCTTTGAAACGTGAACGGGGTGAAACTGCCAGTGTCATTTTCGTCCCGTGCGAAGGACACTTTCTCAACGAGTTGAAAAGGTATTACGCAATTTTTCGGCCACACAGGTACTTAAGACAACTCAACAAAAAATGTTGTAATTTGATAAAAACTGAATATTTAAACATCAACGAGTTCTTACTTGGATCATTTATACTCTGAAAACTGGTTTAATTATTACATTTGGTGCAGAAATCGTAAAAATAGCACTATTTTCAGCAGCGTAATTCTTAGTGACTTTCAAAATCTTTCCGACCCATTAGCGTAACCTCCTCTCATTGAAACTTATTTCTATAAACAATCCTGCGGTTAACGCAATTTCCATTCATCAGTGCATTACACGCATAAGGACTTTGTGTCTAGAGGTCAGGAGTTATGCACTATCAAGCATACCAGGGAGCTGCTCCCTGGGCATACTTTTACTTAGCAAACACGTGCAGTGCGAAAAGTATTTTCCAAAGAAAATTGTAGGCAATAGCAATTACGAGATAATCATACACATAATCTCATGCTTCTTTGAATATGACTCAGTGAAATTATATATTGGTTACTTATGAATATACAAGAAATACACTTTACAAGTTTCTTTATGCCTAAAACTCCACAGACATAACACATATTGATGTTATTCAAATAAAAATTCCTTTTGCTGTTATACGGGGGAGAAGTTTTATTGTTGGAATGCTGTTCTTGATATTTCTTAACTTCGAAATAAATTTACGTGGAAATACGAAATATAGCGTCAATTTCGATGTTCAAAGGTTGAATCTTCTAACAATTTGTCAAAATAAAACAAAATTCACACCTTTAGAGGGCAGATTTTGTTAAAACACGAAGTGGAATTATTTGGGAAATAAACAGGAATTGCAAACCGCCACACGCGGTTACTGAAATGCCACAGGCACAGAAAATCAGGATGGAGTTCTGTTCAAGGGGCGAGTTCTGTAATGTCCGAACTGCCGAAGTATATGTGGACGTATTAGACACTATTGATTTTAAGAGCTACTTTTGATTAAAAAATCCTTCTTTTTTGTACATACCTTATTATTCTTTATCCATTATAGCCTATTTTAAGCTGCGTGGGAAAATTCCTTTTGATTCCCCCCGCCCCCTCCCCTCCGTAGTGAATTTTTTAACCCCAGGAAAATATCTCTATGAAATAATTACTGATTAAGATAATAAGTAACAAATTAAGAACGTCAACTCAATAGTCAACATTTGAGTAACAGATTCGGGAAATCTCCTTCAATCAGTCAATATTCGGAATTTTCCCTCATTTTAGGAAAATTTCCTTAAATTTCTTTAATTTTTTTACATTTTCGTGAAATTTCCATCAATTATCTGGAAGATTTCTGCATTTTCTGGAAATTTTGTTCAATTTTAGGAAGTTTTTTCTTTTCTGATAAAATTGCTTTCATTCTCCGAAAATTCCATTCATTTTCTGAAAGTTGTCTTCATTTCTTTTAATTTTTTCTTTAATTTTTGGAGAATCTCCTTCCTTTTCGCTAAATTTGCTCTCATTTTTGGAAAATTTCCTTCATTTTTTGGAAAATTTCTTCAATGTTTTTTTTTCAATTTTCGGAGAATTTCCTTCCTTTTCGAGAAGTATGCTTTATTTTTCTATTTTTCACGTCAATTTTCCGGAAATTTCCTTTAATTTTGGTAAATTTCCTTAAATGTCTTCAATTTTCTATTATTTTCCGTAATTTAAGCAATTTCACGGAAAAAATACATTTTCGTATAATTTCTTTCCTATTTCGAGAAATTCGTTTTCATTTTCAGGAACTTTCCTTCATTTAAGGGCATTTAAAAATGTATGTTATTTTGGTGAAATTTGCTTTACATCTCGGAAAATTTCCTTTAACTTTTTGGAAGTTTTCTTCAATTTCGGGACATTTCATGAAATTTCTTTCAATTTTTTGGGAAAATTTTTTGAAAGTTTTTTTTCAATTTTTGTGGAATTTTTTTAAATTTTCGAGAAGTTTGCTTCCTTCTTTATGAAATTTTCGCGAACTAGTCGCGAATTTTTCGTAAATTTTTTAGATTTTTTTCCATTTTTGTGAAATTTACCTCATATTTGGGAATGTTTCTTTAATTTTAGGACATTTTCAATAATTTTACGACCACCTTCCCCTTTACAAATAGTTTTTGGACATAAGAGCGTGTACTTTCTAGGTTTGTTGATATTAAAGTTTTCCCACTTCCATGTCAAATATCTTCCTACGCCGGTGACTTTATAAATTGTGTGGATGCTCTGACAAAATCACATATACGTTCGTTGTAACTAATGTTATTGTATTATATCTGCCCGTGTGAATTTTCAGCTTAAAGGTATATGGACAGGTAGTCACCACTTTGCATAAACACTCACTACAAACACCTTCTCATTCCAAAAATGTGAAAAATCAAGCTTATTTTTAGGTCTCCAGCCGTATGCTCATTACTTATTGGTTTTTTCGTGACGTAAGGGTAGGACAGTACAACATTAACGTTATGTACAATTTACAGTGCACCAAACAGTAATACCACAGCCTAACTTAACAAGTGGAGTTTGCTAATCATAAAGAAATAGTACAGCTGAATTTGAGTCGATATTTCCTCTTTATCCACAAGAAAATGTCAACAAATAATTAGCAACTTTTTTTTAACTGTTATTCTGATACCTGACGCAATGAAACAGATATTTTAACGTAACCTAGGCTTAATTTTTTCCTTTCTGCGAATAGCGCAGAAACGAGTGGAATTTTTTTGATAGATATATGTTATGCTCAGAATATTACAAGATACATAGGCCTATTTATTAGAAAACGGACAATTTCCAACCGATGCTTGCCTGTACACGCGCAGCTACCTTTAACTTAAGATAGATATCCCGATTCCTAATAGCTTGAGTATTTCATAAGGCAATCACTGTATATGTCAAACAAATACAGACGCACTTGCTTTTAACAAATAATTGCCAGTAAACATTGATTTTCCTCCTACTTAATGTTCAACAGTACTTTGGGCGTCATTAAACATACAGCAGTCCAATAATTGTTAAGAACTATTCTATTAGAAAACTTTTCCGCATGATGCGGATCGCTTAATTGTTTTCAGGGCGGTTTGGCAGATTTCCCATTTTAGCTGCGTCAGTTACTTAATCACTTTCAAGTGTCTAAATAGAAACTAAATGTCATTGACTGTGAATAGTATATGTATACCACAACCTTTAATACTAATATTACTTTCAGCTTTTGTTCCATTCAATTGTCAGTATTATCAGGATATCCACAGTTTAAAAGAACAAACAATCAACTGATTCTCAGCTTTTGTTCCATTTAACTGTCAGTATTATCAGGATATCCACAGTTTAAAAGAACAAACAATCAACTGATTCTCAGCTTTTGTTCCATTTAACTGTCAGTATTATCAGGATATCCACAGTTTAAAATGAGAAACAATCAACTGATTCTCAGCTTTTGTTCCATTCAATTGTCAGCATTATCAGGATATCCACAGTTTAAAAGAACAAACAATCAACTGATTCTCAGCTTTTGTTCCATTCAACTGTCAGTATTATCAGGATATCTACAGTTTAAAAAAAGAAACAATCAACTGATTCTCAGCTTTTGCTCCATTCAACTGTCAGAATTATCAGGATATCCACAGTTTAAAAGAACAAACAATCAACTGATTCTCAGCTTTTGTTTCATTGCTCCATTCAACTGTCAGTATTATCAGGATATCCACAGTTTAAAAGAACAAACAATCAACTGATTCTCAGCTTTTGTTCCATTCAACTGTCAGTATTATCAGGATATCCACAGCATAAAAGAAGAAACAATCAACTGATCCTCAGCTTTTGTTCCATTCAAGTTTTTTCGCTTTATATATAGGTCACCCAGGTGGAAATTATTTTTCATACAAGTCGGCTCACCCCCAACCCCTTTAATATTTCTAGGCTACGTGCCTGAGCCACCCTATGATCAAACAAAAAGGACCGTATTAGACTTGTTACGGAGTATATGCGCGATGAATGCATTATATCTTGTCTGGAGGGTAGAGGGCCTAAAGCCCTATTCTTATCATAATGCTCTTTGAACCATTAGGGGCAATGCCCGAAATACACTTGACATAACCCTTGTTTGTTCGTATTATATTACCTAATCTGCGTATATAAAAGTAGCTTTAGGACTAGGAAGTGCGGAAATAACAGGGGTACCGTCTCTTGGCCCACCCCACCCCGAACTGAAAATAGAATGGAAGCTATGTTCGACTTGGTCAGCAGTACCTCTCGATACCACAGCCTACTAACATGGTGCAATGCATGGGGTGGTGTAATGTTTAATAATATTGTGGCATGTGGCACGGGTAAACACTCAATAAGATATAAACAGGTGTCTTATTGCAGAAATTTGTTATATTTTCAAGAAAAGAAAAAAAACCTTTCCCTTCTCACGACAGATTTTATTGTTTTTATTGTACAACAAATATTCTTAAATGATTCATTAAGTATCCTGCTATGAATTCTCTTGTAATGGCCAAAATAGCGACAATCCATTTGAAGACCTTAGGAAGAATGACCAAGCAGAACCTTCTGGCGGCGCGTACTTGGACTGACATGGGCAGACAGCACTGGCATGGGCAGACAGGACTGGCATGGGCAGACAGGACTGGCATGGGCAGACAGGACTGGCATGGGCAGACAGGACTGGCATGGGCAGACAGGACTGGCATGGGCAGACAGGACTGGCATGGGCAGACAGCACTGGCATGGGCAGACAGGACTGGCATGGGCAGACAGGACTGGCATGGGCAGACAGGACTGGCATGGGCAGACAGGACTGGCATGGGCAGACAGGACTGGCATGGGCAGACAGGACTGGCATGGGCAGACAGGACTGGCATGGGCAGACAGGACTGGCATGGGCAGACAGGACTGGCATGGGCAGACAGGACTGGCATGGGCAGACAGGACTGGCATGGGCAGACAGGACTGGCATGGGCAGACAGGACTGGCATGGCAGACAGGACTGGCATGGGCAGACAGGACTGGCATGGGCAGACAGGACTGGCATGGGCAGACAGGACTGGCATGGGCAGACAGGACTGGCATGGGCAGACAGGACTGGCATGGGCAGACAGGACTGGCATGGCAGACAGGACTGGCATGGGCAGACAGGACTGGCATGGGCAGACAGGACTGGCATGGGCAGACAGGACTGGCATGGGCAGACAGGACTGGCATGGGCAGACAGGACTGGCATGGGCAGACAGGACCTCCAACAAACAACTTCCACAATTGATAGTAAAACAGTGAGCTAGTTGGCATGGACACTATGTCAGGAAAGGCATTGACCCCTGATACAATCAAGTACCAAGATAATCTCCTGGTCGCTCCGTGCAAGATGGATTTGACAGCTTAACAAAATGAAGTAGAATAATTGTGCCAGATATGACTCTTGCGGAATGGAGTCGTGTTAGACTCAATCCACAACCCAACACAACTCACCACCATCCAATGGTCTTGAGGAGTGCGTCAACGAGCCTCTATAGGCTTATGGCGAAGAATAAATAAAATGGTTATTGACTAGGACCACTGAAAGTCATGTAAGACGAACCAGTGAGATGCCATATACATCTAACTTTCCGTCCTGGCAAATTCCCTGGGTCTTTAATCAGGGGCGGACTGGCCTGCTGGAGCCGAAATTCAGGTGCAGAGCCGCTCTGAAGCTTGAGACAGAGGATTTGGCTCATAGCAGCCCAGCTTGGATTTGGCCTTATTTGATATGTATTTATCTTTTATCTATTTTTACAGGCCATACCCCTGGCCACTTTCGGGTCAAGCTATCGGGAAGTCCCGAAGCTCTTGTCCACACTAAGTCACGGTGGCTTACGTGATGTGCTTTCCCTGTGTGTCTGACATCAACTAGGGTTACGAGGATGCACTGTAGCCAAAATCATAGTTTATAAGAAATAGGTTAATTTGCAACATAGGCCTATTTCCAAAATGAAAATTCTCTTTCGTTTTTCTATCTGGTGTATCAGTAACGTAACGTATATAAGTTACGTAATAACATATGACATTCAGTATGAATGATTAAGAAATCTATACACAAAAAAACAATGCATCTGATGCATGCATACCTCAATGCTGTAATTCAGGAAAGGAAATTTAGCCTTGAAGATAGTTCCGACTTCTTCACCTGTAGTACAATTTGAATACGGATAAGATCGACGGCCAATCTGGGTCTGCGAAATTCAAAAACGTAAATATATCCTTTATTGTCATAACTAGCACGGTGATGACGTAACGCTCGACACGTTGTCAACTTTGTTCCAAACTTGATATGATTTATTAATAAGTTCACATTTTCATTTAATGTTCATTTGTTTTATTTGAACTGTATGCTCTCCGGGAAATGATGCGCCTATAGTTTGATACAAATATTGAGATGCTTCAAGGGGTCGTGTCCCGACTGGGATGCTTTAAGGGGGCCTGCCATCGAATAAAGGGGGCCTGCCATCGAATGACTGGAGAGGACCCATGCATGCCAAAATATCAAAAGTACGAAAAAATGCCCATTTGGAGGGGCACACGCATTAGTTGTTGTGCTCCTTCAAATTTCAAACAGTCGACCCGACCTGATAAATAAGCAGGTCGGGTCAGACTTTTCCTCTTTATTTTCTTTATTCTGACAACCACAAGTAATTAGAATCAAATTCCCTTATCAATGGCCCCATTGTATTTGTTCTCCTGGTTGAGCAGTTATTCTAAATAATAAGTGGTCTCATTATTTGCTACAGTAAGTTTGTGGTCATAATTTACTGGAACATATTTTTAAGGAAAAGGACAAGTCATGCGGAGGCTCGGGACCATTGGCACAATGTTACATGGACAAACTGTCTCGAACCTCTACCACACCGCCACGGAGGTATCCTTGAACATTTTCTTGTTATTGACTATCATTAGATTATAACTCGATTATATGCAAAACTGCTCAATTTGCATGGCCTATACTCTGACAAATAAGGGTCGTCTCTTGGAGTTGATCCTTTTCTTACACAAATGACTATCCCATAATAGTGACTAACTTATACAAATGACTAACCCATAATAATGACTAACCCATACTAATGATTAACCCATAATAATGACTGACCCATACTAATGACTGACCCATACTAATGACTAACTCATGCTAATGACTAGCCCCACTATAATGGCTAACTTATACTAATGACTAACCCATACTAATGACTAACCCATACTAATGACTAACCCATACTAATGACTAACCCATACTAATGACTAACCCCTAAAAATGACTGACCCATACTAATGACTAACTCATACTAATGACTAGCCCATAATAATGACTAACTTATACTAATGACTAACCCATACTAATGACTAACCCATACTAATGACTAACCCATACTAATGACTAACCCATACTAATGACTAACCCATACAAATGTGGCAACCCTAGCAGAATATTGTGTAATACATTGATCATTCGTGTCTAGCGCTTTGAAAATCTTCTTTTAGCTGTGGGGTTTCGCCCCTGAACCCCGCTGTATGCCCTACCCCTGTTCCTCTTATTGCCCAGCGTCTCTTCACTTCGTGGATGAGAACAGATACAAATACAATCTTTTTGACCAAAAATGAATCCAAAAATAATTTTTGGTCCACCTACAATTTTGGACAAAACCTGAAAACTGTTTTGAACAATTAAGTGTCGCAATGAGCTAAATATTCAAAGTTCTTATTCTTGATTATTTTCTTCGTCGGTTTTTAACTCCCAGTTACCAAGCCTTGACAATTCCTTTCGCCATGGTCGCCATGGCGATGATCTTTTATTCGCCAGAGAATTAAATTCATGTCTCACCTGGCGACCAAAATTAAAGTTTTTTAAGTAAGAAATATTTCAGAAGTATGAAATACCTTTATTCTTTACCGCCCAAAATTACTGGCGATCGTAATTTCGAGTTTTTTTGCATCGTAACTTTGTCCCCCACAAGCGGCGCCGATACAATATTACTAAGCAGCAGTAAACATACGGGCATACGTATTGTACAGACGTATACATAGTCTCGTTATCGCACGTAATATGCATGTATAGAGAGGTGCCTGAAACAATTGTCATCATTTTCCTGATGAAAAAGTTTTTCATTCAAAACTATGATTTGAAACAGGTTGTTGCACTGGTGAGTAACTTCACAATTTTGTCGGTCAAATTTTTGGAAATGAGAGAACACGGTCACCAGTTTTTTTCTGAGTTGGCGACCACAAAACAAATGCAATTGTCGTTGCTCCACACCCCTTCCCCTTTCCAGTGTTGGAGTGTGGTTTAATCTACATCATTTGAAGAAAGACATTATAATTATCAATATTGAATGAGGGGGGAAGTGAGGGAGATTATAAGGAAATGTCCTGATAATAAAAAAAAACCATACTCATTTAAATGATAGAATACGAAACAAACAACCACTAAGCAAAAGTGCCATTATTTATGATATGTGGATGTTTAATAATACAGAAAAGAAAATAATGTTCATAAAAAGCAGTATAGGGCCTATACATTTGTATGTAGTGTTACAACGAACTGACGAACCTTGTCCAAGATTGTAGGGCCCCCTAAATTTTAAATACACTTTTAACAAGGAAGGCCCTATTCAATAGCGTTTGGTCCAAAAAGATTTTTGAACGCTCTTCAGGATTTAGTTTAACGTAAGAACCGCCCCCTCCCACCCTTTTACCCCAACCCAATCCCCATCCAACACACCATTACATATAGAACTACAACCTACATTGGAAACATGTCAATTTTCCTTTGACTTGGCTCGCACGCACATGGATAAATTAAGCTCTTACAGCAGTAAGTCACAGATTGTTTTTTTGAAATCATGAAATGTTGAACTAGTTGAAATCTAAAATGTAAGCAGTAAGTGTAGGCCTATTCTCGCTCAAACGAAGTGGTATAGCGAGATTATTTTCTATCGAGCGGGGCAAATATATTTCCGGAAGTTGCCCAACTGGCACAATCACGTAGTGATATAGAAAAATTCCCAAGCTCTCTCGAATCATGATTCCAAATCTTTGGATTTTATATTTCTTTCCCGAAAATTCCAATCGTTATTACTTTTCCAATTTATCGGATATGTGGGGATATGAATTATGTTCCCCTTTAGGTATACGATGTAAACACATTTTATTTGAGAGAAAAAATGTCTCACCTTTCTAACACCGATTGAGGTGTCTTGCCCGGGTGATATGCTGACTCCATTGTCCTCCGGGAAGGGCATGACATTCCTTGCATGAACAGATACACGTAGACCTGCAGATTGTTCGATCTCAGGAATATACTGATCCTGTTCAATGAACAATTCCAGCGTTAAACCTGTGAAAAACAGTTCAATCATCTGCATCAGATTACGACAAGGGACAAAATCTTCTTAAAATATTTGTTTTAAAAATTCAATTTTGCAACCTTTTAAAATTATATTATACGAAGCCAAAACTAATCGATTGATTTCTACTGTAATAGCTATTTGTAGAAAAGCACAATTCAAGTCATTCTTGAGGTCTTTTATATTTCTTTTTCTCAAAGAAGTTCAGCCAATTATTTTTTGGAGGAGTAATTAACACAAATATGGCCTATTTTAAATTTGTATCATTTCTTTTAGCGACTGCAGGTCATCGGATTGACTTCCATTCCTAATTATTTAGGCTCTTACCCCACCCTACCCCCACCCACCCCACCCCACCCCACCCCACACCCACCCCACCCCACCCCACCCCACCCCACCCCACCCCACCCCACCAACCCCACCCCACCCCACTTCAACCCACCCCAACCCACCCTACCCCACCCAACACAGTCAATTCGAGCTATACACACTACATGTACTCGTCGAGCTTATTCATTTCTTATGAATCATTATGAAGATACTAATAGAATTAGCCAATGAACTGTTCAGCTGAGGGCTTTCAACCTCAGTATCTTTATATTCTTCATACAATGTCCAGCACTGGATGCTGTTAAACCCTGCTATGCTATATTTTCAGTATATCTTATTTAAAGACTTGTCTTTATTCATATGCATTTCTCTCCTTATCAAAAGTGGATATTTTAATCGTCAAGTGTAAATTAATTTGTTTAAGCTACATAAAAGCAACAAACTGTACAATCTCAAACTTGATTTTAAAAAGTATTGTCTTTATTAATTACCTAACGGCCTAAATATATAGCTTAAAGAGATATATATGTTCTCATTTTCTCACCTTTTTTCAATCTATTTGTGAAGACAAAGAATAAAAAGAGGCCAAAACCTACCGTGAAGTTGACCCGCGATGACAGACTTTAAAGTGTAATTACTCAGCGCACTGTGAAAGGTATAGCAGTTACCAAAGCGATAGTTGTAAATGTGGGTAAAATTTCTGAAAAAAATGATGATATTATTGAGTTTTTCACTAAAAAGCGGCAACGATAGAGATATGGCGCCGGAATGGGCAAGCCGTGCTGGCAGTTGGGGCATTATGTCCCACCAATATCATAGTTTTTTTTCTTAAGCGGCGACCGCGTTATAAAGGAATATGTTTTCAATCCAAATATTTATCTTTCAAGTCAAGTGTAGTTTACTACCGTCAATCAAGTCAAGTGTAGTTTACTACCGTCAATCAAGTCAAGTGTAGTTTACCACCGTCAATCAAGTCAAGTGTAGTTTACCACTGTCAATCAAGTTAAGTGTAGTTTACCACCGTCAATCAAGTCAAGTGTAGTTTACCACCGTCAATCAAGTCAAGTGTAGTTTACCACCGTCAATCAAGTCAAGTGTAGTTTACTACCGTCAATCAAGTCAAGTGTAGTTTACCGCCGTCAATCAAGTCAAGTGTAGTTTGCCACCGTCAATATTAAATTCAAAGCAAGTATTCCATATCACTTTTACACGAAATCTACAATTTCGGTTTGTTTACAAGTAGCGATGTTATGCTTTTTGCGATCTATCTCTTCAAATATTTCCTGGGCATTTAGTAGCCTTAGTTTCCCGTTTTCTGATTCTTCTAATAGTTCCCATAACATTGCATGTGATTGGTTAATATTTACTACCCAGGAGTAGTATGAGCCAGGCATTGTATGATTTTGAATGTTCATAAGTTTAAGACAAATTAGACAAAATGGCAAAATGCCCTTTTTGATAGAAAAGTGTCCTTTTCTAGAAGGAATAGTGTTCTTTTCTAGAAGGAATAGTGCCCTTTTCTAGAAGGAATAGTGCCCTTTTCTAGAAGGAATAGTGCCCTTTCCTAGAAGGAGTAGTGCCCTTTTCTAGAAGGAATAGTGCCTTTTTCTAGAAGGAATAGTGCCCTTTTCTAGAAGGAATAGTGCCCTTTTCTAGAAGGAATAGCGCCCTTTTCTAGAAGGAATAGTGCCCTTTTCTAAAAGGAATAGTGCCCTTTCAAAGACGACAAGTGCCTTGTTAGCGAAGCAACATGCCCTTCAGACGTTGGAAGACTTTTTCTTTGAAGACTACATTATCTGATCTTTTTATCAAAAAAGTAACACAAATATTTCCTAAAAAATCAACTAAAAAGACTAAACTAGACTAAAGTTTCACGCGCTTCTCGCGCATATATTATTCTGAATTTTAACTAAAGACCAAGTAGAGGCCCAACAGCCCTACACATTGGACTTTTGCATACTTAAAAAGCCTTTGCCTCTGCCTACCTTTGTTTTCCCAGCTAATAAGCAGATAATTTGTAATAAAACTTCCTTGTTTTAGGCCTAGACGAAAGTTCAGAAAGGCCGCGTGAATAACTGTTGATGCTAAATGTTTAATACAAAAAAAAAAAAACCAAGCGTGGAAAAAATATCGCAGAACTCATAATGTCACAGATTGGAACTTATATCACAAAATTCGAAAATAAAACTTTAACTGTATTTAACAGTATAAGTTTTAAAAACATCTTGTCAATAATGCTGGGTCCGACTCTAAATCTTTGTGGAAATATATTCGAAGTAAACTGAACACAAAAAATACTGTTGGAGATCTGAAAGATAGATATAAATTGTGTACGTCCAACTGTGATAAAGTGTCAGTTCTTTATAAGTATTTTGTGGATGTTTTCACCAAGGAAAATCTTGATACTTTACCAGTACTTTTTGATATATGTAAGTCGGATCATACTTTTCTCGATCTGGAAGTAAGTGAAGACATGGTTGCAGATAAGTAAACTAGAGAAGGGAAAGCCTGATAACATTTATCATCACTCCTTAAAGCACTTGAAGCACTTGCGAGTAGTATTGCTAAGCCCCTGGCTATCATTTTTTAAAAGTCTCTGGATGAGGGTGTTTTGCCGCTTGACTTGAAAAATGTCAATATTTGCCCAATCTTCAAAAAAGGTTGTAAAAGTGAACTAGGAAACTATCGACTTATTACTTTGACATCATGTGTTAGCAAGCTATTTGAGAGTGTAATTTGTGATGCACTAAACACTTTTCTTAAAGCATATAACAATCTGAGTAATAAGCAATTCGGCTTTAGCAGTCCGGTTTGTACCCCCGATCGGGAGAACAGTTTAGTTCTCCCAATCGGGGGACCCTTTACAGAAGTATCCCACAATGCATATATCCAAATTAACAGTTTGTATAGGAATAACATAAGAATCAGACACATTTCGACGCGGGGAACTCAACTACTGCGAAGGGTTCAATTTTTTCTTCACGATTTGAAATAATCGCGTATGAATTATCTTTTCACCGTGCGCTTTTAAAATTCACCGTGCGGTTTTCGAGAAAATTGAAGAAAAGTGATGAATTTTTATTATGTGTTACCGTTAGGTAGTCGCGCTTTAACAAGGTTTTCAGAAATTATGAGAAATGACTTGGGGATTTGTGAAAATTATTTAGCAATAACTGCGTGATTGTAACGAAGTTATTTTACTTTCGCGAAATTGAACATGAACAAAGCAAACTTTGTTACAAACCTTCAATGAAACGACTGATGAGCGTCTATGACTGAAAGTTCACAATAAAAATATCACTGTAAGCTCAGTGCGCATGTTTAGGTCTCCCGATCGGGGGACTTATTGAGTCCCCCGATCGGGGGACTTATTGAGTCCCCCGGTCGGGGGACTTATTGAGTCCCCCGGTCGGGGGACTTATTGAGTCCCCCGATTGGCGGTAAGAACCGTTTAAAGCCAGTCGTTCCTGTAACCTGCAATTACTTAATACTATTCAGGTTATTTCTTCTATTATCGATGAAGGAGGTTGTTGTGATATTCTATAATCGGACTTTAAGAAAGCTTTCGATAGTGTCCCTCACAAGCGATTATTTCTCAAGCCTAACTTTATTGGAATTGGGGGCAAGATACTTGCTTGGATTGAAACTTTATTGATAAACAGAAAACAGAGTGTCCATTAAGGGTGCACAATCATATTGGAATCCTGTTATTAGTGGCGTACCCCAGGGTAGTGTACTTGGTCCAATTCTTTGTCTTTGATTTATTAATGACATGCCTGATAATGTGAACTGTCTTACCAGATCTATTGTTTCAAACACACATTGACAGTTGTCATTTGCTGGTCCAGTAAATGACAACTGCAGCTTAATTCTACAAAATGTAAAGTGATGCATCTTGAAAGGAACAATTCCTGTATGAATTATCACATGTGTAATAATGGAGTTTATTCCAAGTTAATGGTTGTTTATGAGGAGTGTGATCTTGGTGTGACATTTCAAGAAAATCTTTCTTTTTCGAAGCATGTTGCCAATATTTCAGCAAAAGCAAATAGGATCCTTGGCCTTATTAAAAAATCTTTTCAGTGTATGGATGTGGATATGCTCCGAGTTCTTTACAAAGCTTTAGTGAGACCAGTTTTGAATCCGTATACGAAGCAAGATGCCAGGAAAATTAAAGAAAAAAAAGAACAGAAAAGAGCAAGCAAATTCTTTTCAAGATCTGCCGTATTGTGACCGTTTAAGAATTATTGGCATACCTTCACTTCAGTATAGACGGGTCAGAAATGATTTGATACAAGTGTATACAATTTTACATGGTTTGGAAGACAATTTAAGACCTTTTTTTGAGCAAGATAAATATTCCAGGACAAGAGGTCGCACTTGGAAATAATAATAAAAATACAAGATGCAGGGCAACACGACACTTATCTACTTTTGCTTTTTGCATCATCAATACTTGGAACAGTTTGAATGATCATGTTGTAAGTGCCCCATCAATTAACAGTTTTAAGTCAAGGCTAAATGTGTTTTGCAATGATCACTCGTTAAAGTTCAACCCTGACTGCCTGTAACAGCTGTAACTGCTGGCTCTTGCACACTGCATGTTTGAAGTGTTCGAAAAATCTGTCTGCAAGACTGCAAGCCATGATCTGTAGCAGGAAGGCAACAAATGTGTAGAAGCTCTTTGCTCACTTACCTCAACCTTGGTAAGAAATGGTAAGAAATCTTTACTTTTTCATTCATTATTATTTTTTCCATTCTTAGCTTGAAAACTATAGATACTTTCGAAATGATTTTAAAATGTAGGATCTTCCCCAATTCAGAGACATGGTTGGAAATAAGGATCAATGTAGGTTTTTCCTGAATTCAGAGACATGGTTGGAAATAAGGATCAACATAGGATCTTCCCCAATTCAGAGACATGGTTGGAAATAAAGATCAATGTAGGATCTTCCTTAATTCAGAGGCATGGCTGGAAATAAGGATCAATGTAGGATCTTCCCCAGTTCAGAGACATGGTTGGAATTAAGGATCAATGCAGGATCTTCCCCCAATTCAGAGACATGGTTGGAAATAAAGATCAATATAGGATCCTCCCAATTCAGAGACATGGTTGGAAATAAGGATCAATGTAGGATCTTCCCAATTCAGAGACATGGTTAGAAATAAGGATCAATGTAGGATCTTCCCCAGTTCAGAGACATGGTTGGAAATAAGGATCAATGTAGGATCTTTCCTAATTCAGAGACATGGTTGGAAATAAGGATCAATGTAGGATATCCCCATACAGAAAAATATGGATGGAAATAAGGATCAATGTAGGAACTTCCTTAATTTAGAGACATGGTTGGAAATAAGGATCAATGTAGGATCTTTCCGAATTCAAAGACATGGTTGGAAATAGGGATCAATGTAGGATCTTTCCGGATTTAAAGACATTGTTGGAAATAAGGATCAATGTAGAAACTTCCCCAATTTAGAGACATGGTTGGGATTAAATATCAATGTAGGATCTTCCCCAACTCAGAGACATGGTTGAAAATAAGGATCAATGTAGGATCTTCTTATTCAGAGACATGGTTGGAAATAAGGATCAATGTAGGAGCTTCCCCAATTCAGAGACATGGTTGGAATTAAGGATCAATGTAGGAACTTCCCCAACTCAGAGACATGGTTGGAAATAAGGATCAATGTAGAAACTTCCCCAATTTAGAGACATGGTTGGGATTAAATATCAATGTAGGATCTTCCCCAACTCAGAGACATGGTTGAAAATAAGGATCAATGTAGGATCTTCTTATTCAGAGACATGGTTGGAAATAAGGATCAATGTAGGAGCTTCCCCAATTCAGAGACATGGTTGGAAATAAGGATCAATGTAGGAACTTCCCCAATTCAGAGACATGGTTGGAAATAAGGATCAATGTAGGAACTTTCCTAATTCAGAGACATGGTTGGAAATAAGAATCAATGTGATAAATCCAAATCAAATTTCAATAAGGAATTTTATAGATAAAAATCTTAAACACGTATTTAGAATAATAATGTTATGAGTGATAAAATGGAACGACATCCAAATTAGATAAAAGCAAGAACAGTGGGACATATTTTCGGCCCCTATATTAGAGAGTCCTGGGGTTCCGTTGAGAATTTGGCGCCCGGAGCCCCGTAACAAACGTATCACAATGTCATTGTTTGGGGTTCGGGGTCACTGAGAGAGAGTGGTGGGGGGTGGAAAATAAAGATGATGGGAAAGGATATTTAATAGAAAGAATGAAATACCTAGGTTCGCATGGGTGACCGTCGAAGGAGCACGAGAGCAGCATGTCACCTAGTGTATGTCCAGTTCCTTTGCGTTCATCGTATGGCAGATCGGCAATCAGCTCGAAAATCTGGAAGTACATTTGGTTCTGGTCTTCCGTGTAGTTGACGCTGCCATTTTCCCAAGCTTGGTACTGTGGTATGATAGATTATAGTGAGCATTACACATAGAGGAAACTTCCAAAAAAATGTACGATATGGTGTGATAGCTTATAGTGAGCATTACACAGAGGAAACATCCAAAGATATGTACGATATGGTGTGATAGCTCATAGTGAGCATTACACATAGGGGAAACTTCTAAAGATATATACTATATGGTATGATAGCTTATAGTAAGCATTGCACATAGACTGATAGAGGAAACTTCCATAGATGTGTACGATATGGTGTGATAGCTTATAGTGAGCATTACACATGGGGGAAACTTCCAAAGATATGTGCGATGTGGTATGATAGCTTGTAGTGAGCATTACACATAGAGGAAACTTCTAAAGATATGTGCGATGTGGTATGATAGCTTATAGTGAGCATTACACATAGGGGAAACTTCCAAAGATATGTACTATATGGTATGATAGCTTATAGTGAGCATGACACATAGAGGAAACTTCCAAATATATGTACTATATGGTGTGATAGCTTATAGTGAGCATTACACATAGGGGAAACTTTCAAAGATATGCACGATATGGTGTGATAGCTTGTAGTGAGCATTACACAGGAGAAACTTCCAAAGATATGTACTATATGGTGTGATAGCTTATAGTGAGCATTACACATAGGGGAAACTGCCATAGATGTGTACGATATGGTGTGATAGCTTGTAGTGAGCATTACACATAGGGGAAACTTTCAAAGATATGTACTATATGGTGTGATAGCTTATAGTGAGCATTACACATAGGGGAAACTTCCAAAGATATGTACTATATGGTGTGATAGCTTATAGTGAGCATTACACATAGGGGAAACTTCCAAAGAGATGTACTATATGGTATGATAGCTTATAGTGAGCATTACACATAGAGGAAACTTTATTTAGGTTACAGTGGCAAATCATACAAATAACACAATAAAACCAAACTGGAAAAATGGACATTTTGAACTTAAAGGTCGCCAGATTAGTCAGAAGAGGGAATGTCAGGAGAATATGACTAGACCTATTGATGTTGCATCCCTAAGAGATTTAAACCTGACGGTAAATATTGTTAGTCAACTGGAAGTATTGTTAATACGGATGAGATCATGTTCGATAATAGATCAATTATTGTTTACATTAGCATGAATATACAATACTAGCCAAACTTTCTGATTGGTCAAAATAGTTTTACGCAACATTAGTGTGGAAAGGGCAGTGTTGCCCCAAGGCAGGCAAAGAGGGTTTTGGTCTTTAAAACTTGTGTTGGATTTATGTGAATGGAGCTCGGCGCCTGTATATGGCTGCTAGTAAAAGGGAGTAGTGACTTCATAGGGGGTAAGAACGTTTTCAGGAATGTTAATGATTAAATATCAGGTTGATTTATGAACATAATCTAGTATGATCAAGCATTTCATAGTAATTTCACATCAAGCTCCACCCACTATGCATATTAAAGATACAAGACCTGCTAACAACGTGGACATGTGCACAATACCTAATAACAGTAGCATAGCAAGTATTACATAAAACTGTTAAACGACTGCTTAATAATCACTTATTCAATAATTTTATAATTAGCCCCTCCCACTCGTTAATATGCATGATATCATCACCAAAGAATGACATGGTTCTTGTGCTACATATAAGCATTGTATATATTGATTATGACATGTCTGCAGTGTACGGTTCATTCGATATTGTGAAAACAAGCATTTTATAGCAATTTCACTTTAGGCCACACCCACCATGCATAATAATGATATAAGACCTGATAACAACGTAGACATGTGCACAATACCTAATAACAGCAGCATAGCAAGTATTACATAAAACTGGCAAAGGACTGCTAATAATCACTTATTCAAGAATTGTATAATTAGCCCCGCCCAGCCATTAATATGCATGATATCAACACCAAACACGATAAGGTTCCTGTACTACATATGAGCATTCTGTGTACTAATTATGGTATGTCTGTAGTGTACGGTTCATAAGAAATTGTGAGAAGAAGCATTTTATAGCAATTCCACATCAAGCTCCGTTCACCATGCATATTAATAATATGAGATCTGCAAACAGCGTAAACATGTGCACAATACATTATAATAGTAGTATAGCAAGTATTACATAAAATTGACTAACGCTTGCTAAATTATCACAATTTGAAGAATTTTAAATTTAGCCCCGTCCACTCATAAATAGGCATAATATCATCACCAAAAACGATAGGGTTTTTGTACTCCAAATAAGTATCCTGTGTACTACATATGACAAGTCTGCTGCGTATGACTCATGAGATATCGTGAGAACAAGCTAGCTTCACACACCCACACCTATACATGTTTGCACATACGCCAAAGCCACTGCAAAGGTTTCAGATGGCGTTGGCATCAGAACCAAAAACCTGCATCATATCGCCGCGTACTCTTCTCAGCTCAAGAGTGGTCAAACCATTGAGTTTTAGCTCCATGGTCAAACCAAGAATTTGCAACCTAGATTCATGAAGAGATTCCTATCTTCGGGAATAAGTCTAGTACCTAACCTGCTCCAAAATGAGCTTATCCTTCTCATATAAGTGACTCAAAGCCTGGATAACATAACCATTTATATGAGGTCCGACTAACTGCTTATCATATCATAACTTTTGCATAATTAAGAAATTTAAAAAACTTTCATTAGCCTATTAGCCGGCAGGTATAATATTATCAGACTATAGCGGAATAATATTATAACAGTATCCCTGCTAGGACACAACAGCATCGGGTGTTATAGCACCTCTCTATTGAGCCCTGAATAACATTTAATAGTAAGCACGCATGTGCAGGTTGTGATGGGGAACATCCTACGAAACAAAATCTTTCTTTTTGCTAAATTAATTTAGTCTGCATGGTCAATGTTGAAACCCATTTAGTAACAGTCAGACAATTGGGAAAGTAATTGAATGCTCGAGAAACAATTAGCTTCCCAAGTTAATCTTCCTCAGAAAATCAAGAAGTACAATGACTTATCTTTCAGTCTTTGTTGACGGCTCAGTCCGAAGTCAGGATTTGTTAAAAAATTACACCTAATGTAACTTTGATTGATTGATGAGAAATCCAGTCTCTTGATTAACCTTTTTTGTCGTCACGGCTTGCTCCGTTATGTAATGCTTAGCCATGGTTGGTATTCTATTGCAATTGCACGCCACATTCCCAAACACCCGCAAGGCTTACTTGCAGCTTTGTAAATCTTATTGCAAAAAGTGGAGAGATTTGTTTCACATTTAGAATATATTCAACGGGACGAGTGTATGTCAGTATGTGGGCTGCGGAGCAATCTGGGAAAACAAAAACGTCACACTCACAATTTTTGGCATGCACGTACAAGTCAAAAACGGCATACTTCACACAAATGTTCATTTTTTTTTCTCTAAGCTGCTTAATGTGACACACACAAATTGAAGAATATTTCCGTAGTCACGTGGTCTTATGTGCATTTCAATGACACAATTTATGGGGATAATTGAAGAAAAAGAAATTGTTCAAAGAAAATCATTCTGATACCTTATTCCTGTACACGAGTACTTCAAAGGTATTGTGGACAAACAGCTGACAAAAGGCTAATCGAAATCACAGTACAGCCAGAGATCGTGACGTCATTTGTCTTATACGTGATACTTTTTGGTTCGTCCTCCACCAATATTGGTTCCAAGAGCGGGCAATAGATATGTCGGTACATTGAAAATTGGAGTCAATAAGAAAAATAGGCAAACTGCAAATTTACCCTAAAAAATTAAAATTCTTTACTTTCAAAAATTAATTATATTTATATTAGTTTTAATCATAACTTATTTTTCTAACCAAGATTAACGTTCAATTGATTTCTACAAGAACACAAAACCAACGATTTCTTTTTACAGTACATGCAGGACGACAATACTTTAGCGCAGCGTTAGGTTGTAGACATGCATGTATCGTACCTATTAACTTAGGCCTAACTGATAAGTGTATTTTAAGAAAAATACTACGCGAACAACCTTTCTGATAAGGGATGAATGATTAAAACTAGTGTTCTTAACAATTTTAGTAAACCTAAAATAATGTGCTATCTTAATTGTGCCAGTTGTTTTTTAACAGTCTGAATCTACCCAACGCCGTATGTACACCGTTAGTTTAACCTTAACTGACCGACGTAAACGCTGACAAATATGGGCAATAATTTCAGTTTGATTTAGGAACAAGAATAAGTTGCTTATCAAATCTTATTTTATTCAGACATGTATGTAGCGATTAAATGCTTTCAAAAAGCGTGGCCGGGATAATCATAGGTCATTGTCTTAACTAACCCGGCTACAGTAGCGTTAGTGTAACTTAGGCCTACATTGTGAAACCACTTGCAATTTGGTAGCATAACATTAGGACTATGTGCATTACAATCTGATTAACTTGCTAACCTTCAAGTTTCTCATCAATTTGTTAATTAGAATTTGTAACAACATACCCATGTCAAGATTATAATATTACTTTTTATTTCGTTGCAATTTGTTGTTTACTTTTGCTGTTTTGTTATTGAGTGATCATCTCCATTTTTTCATAGACGCGAGAAAGTTTCCAGATCATTTATGTTATTGTAGAGTGGGGTGGGGATAATTATTAGTCACATACTCACTGCACACGCGCATTTACTAGGAGACAATTGTTATGTGTACACTAACAACAGTTACTGGATTAGAATACATTGTACAGCGGGACCAATGTGTATCAATAACGTCAACAGTCATTAACAAAGAAAGAAAACATCAGCTAATTAAAGACAAAAGAGATTATCAGTAAATGACTGTCATTATATAAAAACAAAAAGGCCACGCTTGACACACAGCATTACAATTGTTAGCTAGGGTGGGATGGGCATGATACCAATATAGGCCTGGGCCTATTTAGTTTTATAGTTGGCTATCAACAAAACACCCATCAAACAAAGTCTAAACAGACTGACCAACTGGCAGATAAGTGTATATAAAACAAAGTAAAAGTAAGTTAAGTGCAAACTTATTCAGATAGGTAGAGATACAGTGGATCAAATTGCTTACTTATTACTTTTATCTATATTTTAATAAACTACTAAGTTTTCAGTTTTATTCACATTTTTTTGTTTAGCATCACTTTTACCAACAATTGCAGGTCCTAAATTCATCAAGTTTAACTTTAAAAATATTAATAAAACTCTTTGGAATTGGCCTATATGTTGTATTGCAGCCTGCAGTTTTTATTCTGTGTGTATTTCTTATTAAAGTCGCTTTCAATTTGTTTGTAAAAGTTTCTCAAGCTCTCACGTTGGGAAGATAAAAAAGATCCACTTCAAAACTTTGCTTCATGCAATTTCTCGTCATTGATAGGCAATCTTTAGTTCTGCTCTCATTTGTCTTTGCTTTGGTATCCAATGAAAAAATTATTACAGCGCAATAGGATTCCAACTTTTATGTTGTATTATTCTTAGAAAAAAAGAATTGCAATGTAAATTTATTTGTACCAAATGTTAGTGAGCTGAATACCTGTATATCATTTTGTAGTACACAATACCCTGCCCAAATATTTTTTGACTCCAGGCACATGTATAATGATTTTTCTTGGCAGTGAAATGTACTATTATCAGGTTATGAGGATATGAAATGGTAATTTTAGTGTACCCTTTTCATACATAAGAATTTGTCTGCCGAACCAGAAAAAAAACAAGCCCCAAGTGAAAATTCAACATCAAAACCAGCAGACCAGGCTTTTATTTGCAGTAAACAGACAAGAAAAATTAGTCTTTTACTAGGCTGAGCTCAGTTGAATAGGCCACACTTTACAACCATGGGGATCTATAGTTGTTAGACTGCATAGGAAGAACCTCAGATTTTGTTGATTTCCGTTTCTTTCTTAAGAACTCATATTGGGAAATAATAACATACTGTGGTATATACCTACATCAACATCACTTCACAAAGTTTGCTGATTTCAGCTAAAGCTGTAGTGATAAGTGTAGGACTTATGGCAGTACATTCATCCACAGAAGATGTCTCATTACGAAACTGTCAGGAATAATTGTAAAGTTGATTACCAGTTGCTAAAGTTAAATTTATACACTTGCAGAAATTGTTTAGAAGTTAATGGCAGAATAATATGTGTTGATCTGTTTTAAAAACCTGAATTTACACACCATTTCATGTAATCTGTACCAGTTATTTAAGTCAATTGATGTATATTTCCTGTATTATTTACAAATTATACTTTTTTTTATCCTATACATTATTGAATTATTTAACTGTTTAATGTGTTTCTCTTCAACACCATAAATTTTATAGGTTTGAGATGGGCATGACAAACTACACTTCATTGGGTTGAACCACATAAACTGATAATAAGAGTTAATAGCTTTTCTTGACAAAATGAGCCCAACTGTAACAATGATTGCATGTGTCATAGAGCTAGTGTGTGGGTTATTTACCTTCACCTTATGTATGGCATGAATAATGTTCCCTTCACAATTATCCAAATATGGGTTATTTCATTTCCATTATAAATGAAATCTTCGCCAAGTTATGTTTAAATTCAAGCAGTATACACAACAAATCACCAGGCGAATTAAGTAGGTTTGGGCAGCTAATTTGAAGCAAGTTATAGCCTAAATTCTTGTTAATGTTAATCAAGTTCTATTCTAACTTGAATGTAGCTATTAGTCATATCCCACGATACACTTTTTGCCATTACTGGTGGCGTTTGTGAGGCCGCAAACCAGTAAACAACAATCATACAATGTCAGCATTCAGAAACAGATTACAGTGAAAGAAAGTACGGCCAAACGATGGTAAATGATTCCAATCCATAACTAACAAGAATGTAGCCTTTTTGTAGGCCTAACGGTTAGGTCTAAATTTGAATAGGTTAAGTTGGTTACTTGAATTATTCAACCTTTTTTATACTACCCGATAATCCCGAGCCTAAACTAGGCATCAATAACTAGGCCTAGATCCACCTTAGTTAATATTACATTGTAAATCTCTAGGATCACAGATGTTTGACTGCGTACGCCTAGCCTTTATCAAATTAAAACAGGCCGACAGCAATTCTTACGGAATCCGGGGGTGTACAGGTGGCTAGGGCCGGCCCATTGCTAACGTTATTCGTTAAATAGGCCTACGGTGTTGGCCGACCTTCAGCAACTGGGCTAGGACCTAGGCGTAATGCATAACGACTTCGACAAAGGTTAGGCAGTAATTCCTTTAAAATGCTTAAACCTTTCAATCTGCCATGTTCAGACGTAAAACAATAAGTAATAAACGCATTTGCACCGTACCGTACCGGTATCGCGAAAAGTATCTGCACTATGTGCATGGTTTGTCAACACAAAAATTCGCACTTGATCCATGGATGACGTCAAAATCAAAGTTATTATATTATTGAATATACAATTTTTGGTTTATTGAACTAAAATTGCACAAAAAGTAACGATAAAGTTAAATCGGAAGTAAAATATTTTAAATCAACAATTTCCCTAAAATACTTAATTTACACATTTCTCTGGTACGTTCTATTTTTGAAATGTTTGACTCTCTACTGCCCTCACTTTAAACCATTATGGGTGGTGACTTTAAAAAGTATTACGATTTTGTAACACTGTAGGTATAGGAGTTTCGATTCTGGTACAGCCCCCAAATATTTGTGGATCTATTTTTGTATATCATTATTTATATTTGCCCATCTGTTCTTGTTGGGTATGACCATATGGACAAAACATATACACAAATAAAGTACCTACATGTTACCCTATCTCAGTGTTCCGAATCATTTAGTAAGCCGGTAAGAAGTATTATTAACGTATTAAGCGCCAGTGCTCTAAGTTTACAAATTTCTGAATATAATTGGCCTTAGAATATGGATTTCTTTCAATTTTGATTTTTTATTTACCTATCAAAAGACTCAAATTAATGATTAAAATCGAAGGGCTTCTAAGGCCAGGGCTTAGCATACGGGCCCCCATCAGGCAGGCAGGTCTGCAGGTATATACGAAATTTTGAATACTGTCTGACTGTATTTCACTTATTTTCCAGTTTTCATAACAGATTTTAGGTTTGTAAATTTCGCTTGAACTTACTGACTATTTGGCCTTAGGAAAAAGAAAAAAAAAATGTTAAAATTCGACCGAATCTAACCGATCGGCGGACCAGATTTACCAATGGCGCACAAAATACTAAGTGGAGGGGGTTCTGGCGGTTATCAATGTCATTCGACCATGATTAAACACGAATTTAGAAGACGTTTTGAAGTTAAAAGTTTTTAATCTGCTGCACGGGGACTATTTTATTGGTTTTGTGCAGTTCGTATGCTGTAATCTCAGCGCCACCGGCGCACAAGTCTAGCGGCAATCCGGACCGCGTCCGCTGGACCTATAGGCCACTTCGCCTCTGGCTCTGAATACTTCTTGTTTTTGACGGCCCAAAATGGCTTTAAAATTATGGAAAACTGTTACATGAACAAAGAACAAAGTACCATATAGCCAATACGTGCTAAGATAAAGGCATTGGATCCACAGGCGAAGCGAAGCTCCTAGAATATCTGAATATTATCTGTATTTGATTGCCCAAAATGGCTTTAAAAATGACGTACAAATGACGTCGGACTCGTTCGTGTACTTCACCAAACTTTGAATTTCTGGGTGCTTGTTATTCAATTTTGTATTTCAAAAGGGCACTTTTTTAGAAACAAAATGGGGTTCCGTTTATCCTGACGAAATCCCCTTGGTTACGGGCATGCTGAACTGTTAATCACTATTGATCATAGTGTTGTTCCCTATTTTAGAGCCCAGTTTTGGTGTTTTGTCAATAAAAACATATTTCGAAAACTACCAATCATGAATAACTATTACTACTATTGTAACTAAAGGAAAAACTACTGCGGTTGAGGTTTTGCTCCAAGATGTCCTGCCCCAACGAGTATTGCAATTGAGCAGGGGTATAGGAGAATAGGTAGCTCAGTTGGCAGAGCGTACGACTGAGATGCTGGATGTCCCGGCGGGTTCAACTGTTCAAGGCTAGGTCAGGTCTAACTCGAGTTTTCCACAGCTATGTAGACAGATACGTCAAAAATCAAAGCGGAAGCATTTTGTCTGCAGCTGTTGGGATAGCAATGGTTGATAGCGCACACCGCCCTTTGTTGGGGGACGTTACGCTGTCGATCCTGACGGCAAGACAGTCACCCCTGCCGGGCTCTCTGAACACTATTCGAGAAAAAAAGCGTGATAACGCGGTGTTCGTTCACTTCCCAGTCAAGTCCAAGTTCATCATGTGCGCCGATTCGTTGGCAGCCGGAGAACTTTAACGTTAACTGGCGCTGTGTGACCTATTATGTAAGCGCTTTGATCATCATCATCATCATTATCATCATCATCACCATCATCGTTATCATCATTCCCAACCCCGTGGGTGCTGCAATTGAACAGGGGTTATGGCAAGATGCCCTTCTCCGTGATTGCTGCAATTGAACAGGGATAATGATAGGATTACCTTCCCCGTAAGTGCTGCAATTCAACACAGGGAATGACAAGATGCCCTTCCGCACAAGTGCTACAATTGAACAGGGGTAATGATAAGATTCCCTTTCCCGTGAGTGCTGCAATTCAACACAGGGAATGGCAAGATGCCCTTCCCCACGAGTGCTGCAATTGAACAGGGGCAATGAAACAAAAGTCAATGCGAAGGTAATGTTCATGACGTTACGATGTATACTCTGTAACATTCATGTTTGGAAAGAGGTTTTACGGAACTATCTGATGAGGAGTGTGTAATGATGCCTCAGTCGGGGCACTTCTTGTACCAGTTAGACACAAGTACCACCCTTTTCCGTCGTTAAAGCTGATCCTGATCACTCGTTCAGGCTTTCCTGAACAACACTCGTTTAAAAGTTAGTATGTATAAATCATGACAAATAAGACTATATGATAATTTTCTTCTGCATACCATATTTTGACTTGAGTTCGAAGAGTCAATTGGTGGTTGTGTGGTGGTAGAATTTTTTCCGCGGTCAAGTGTCTTGTTATTGGAATCTGAGTCTGAATTGGTCCTCATCAGCATGCCCAGCAATCCGTGTACCTCTGCCAAAGCTGTTTTTTTAATCGGATTCATATTACAAATTGTAACGGCAGGAAATTCGATCTGTTTTACATATGACACATCAAGGTTAACATTGACCTCAAACAGAATATAATTCTGGACAAGGGTTACGCTCTGAATCACAAACATTGTCAGTCCAAATACGAATAGGAACGCCCATATGCACCGCCTTGTCAATGATTTTGCGCGCGTCATATTTGGTATGCCATGTGCTGCTGTATTTTGCAACGTATCGCTAACTAGGGTTCCAAACGAAGCAGCTTTGCTCTCCGCCATCTTTGATAATTTCAAGTGGTAATTGCAAAACCTAATATTTTATTTGGTTTCTGACTCTTGTCGAAATTGCGTTTATCTTCGAAACTAAATTATTTATACATGTTTTTAATAAAGTGCTATACTATACTTGAGTTAAGAGCAGCTTTCTCCAAAACAAAGCATATATTTTTGAGTCGCGTACATCAAACGACTACAGAACGCTTGTAAAACCACTGTGTGAATTACATAAATAACTTAAACATTTCAGCTCTAATTGGTGTACGATATACATTTACCTCCTTATAATTGTTGTTTCGTTTTTAATGACAGTATCCGACTATAGCCTATGATCAAAAACAAATTGAATCAAAACCATTTAAAATTCTTCACTGGTAACTAACACTAATCCTCGAAAGTCAAATTTGATAAATCCGTCAAATCAAATAACTGATTCCTATCCAAAATTAACGAAAAACGACTGATAAAACGAATTACGAGAAAATTGCGTATCCAATTCACTTCTCTGTAACTACGTAATCGTATCCCATCCACTTTTCTGTAACTGCGTCATCATATCCCATTTACTTTTCTGTAGCTGCGTAATAATGACACTGTTCAGAACTTGACAATCAATGGAGACAGGGAGACTCTCTAATCTTATATAAAGCAGAACATTTCCACACCAAATAGAAAATTATGACATTGTAACTTCTGAACACTAGGACAGTAGAATAAGATAAGCTCAAACGAATTTCGCCATTGTTTTGTATTTCTTCCAAGCATCCAAGCATATTACTGAATTTTATTTGCATGCCAACAACAATGTTAATAGCAGCGGAGGCTGCTGAAGTGTTTGCATTTAGTTCTGATTCATAACACTTTTGCGATATCAAGTCAGAACTTAATGAGAAATGAAATGGTTCGGTGCAAAATTATGTTCTTACTTGAATCAATGAAAAGCTTTTTACATATTTATTTTTCTGCTCTATAAGGTTATAAATAGAATAAATATCTTCACATTTGATAGTCACAAAAGGAATGCACGTCTTCACATTAAATAGTCAGTGTCACCGCCAGAACAAATTTATTTGGGAAATATGAATACAATTGTATGTATAAGTGTGTATCATATGTGGTGGTACTGCGCACGGGAAGCGTGCACCATAATGACGTGGACCCGCTTAAGGGTCCCTGGTGGGGGCCAGGGGACGGATCCCGGGAAGCCATACGTTGTATTTTTTATTTTGTTGTGGTTGAGGTGGCAGGAAATTGCTTAAAGATAATGTCAAATGTACACCAAAATCATTTTGAATTATTTGAAATTTGTAGGATTGAAGGCACGTGCCCCCCCCCCCTCCGCCATTTTCTGATGGCGCTATTGTCAATAGTAACGTAAACACTGTTATTCCTCGGAGTGGATAGTGACGTGAAGAATGCACGTCTTTTTACAGTTAGATACTGATGTAAGGAATGCACGTCTTCACACTTTGTAGTAACGTAATCAATGCGCTTCCTCATTCTGGATAGTAATGTAAAGAATGCACGTCCTTTACACTATATACTAATGTAAGGAATGCACGTCTTCACATTGGGTAGTAACGTAAACAACGCACTTCCTTGGACTGGGTAGTGACGTGGAGAATGCACGTCTTTAAACTAGATACTGATGTAAGGAATGCATGTCTTTACATTGGGTAGTAACGTAAACGATGCGTTTTCTCGGAATGGATGGTGACGTGAAGAATGCACGTCTCTGCACTAGATACTGATGTAAGGAAAGCACGTCTTCACATTGGGTGGTAATGTAAACGATGCGCTTTCTCGGAATGGATAGTAACGTGAAGAATGCACGTTTTTATACTAGACACCGATGTGAGGAATACACGTCTTAACATTGGGTGGTGACGTAAACGATGCCCTTCCTCAGAATGGGTAGTGATGTGAATAATGCACGTATTTACACTGGATACCGATGTGAGGAATACACGTCTTCACATTGGGTGGTAACGTAAACGATGCGCTTCCTCCAGTAATATGACCGGATAGTGACGTGAAGATTGCACGTCTTTACACTAGATACTGATGTAAGGAATGCATTTCTTCACATTGGGTAGTAACGTTAACAATGCGCTTCCTTGGACTGGGTAGTGACGTGAAGAATGCACGTCTTCAGACCAGATACTGAGGTAA
>JAIGNY010000690.1:80000-87500 GCA_020152595.1 Chiridota heheva
GGACATATAGATAAAAGGGGTAGTATAAGGGCCAACTAGTAGCCCCACTGAGAAGATTTCAACTCATTATGGTCTAGCGGCAAGGTCTGGCGGACAGCGGGCAGAGAAATGTTAAATATTGTTTAAAAATTGTATGTAACGCATGAAATTGAGTATGTGTGGAGTCATTTCAAAGAGGTCAGAGATTGTACCATGATCAAAGGTAAGCTCCCTTTTGTGGTAATCCATCTGTGGACATGTTTGTAGAAGCTGTGAGGAAATCAAAGCAGATGGGTACCTTTAACAAGGCAGCAATTGGTAAGGTAAGTACGAGTGACCTATCTTTAGTAGAGCGATGACGAACTCTTCTCTTCGTGAGAAGCCATGGGAATGTTTGTTATGGCCAACTTTAAAGTTAATAGAGAAAATAGCACGCCGTTTCTAACCGCTATCGCCGCTTATAACATACCTTCAACACTCTGTCCCTCATATCATCCCGTCTGTTGCAGAAGCTATTGAACTCTAGGTAATGCACACCCGAAATGCAGATGTCCTGTCCCAAGTGCCATCTAATCATATCCCATCACACATGTCATTCTATCGTGTCTCCAAGCCATCCCATCTATCCCACATGCCATCCCACTTACCCTGTTCCACAAACAAATCCATCCTGTCCTATGTGCCATCCCATCCTGTCTCACATGTTATCCCATCCTGTCTCACATACCACGCCACCCAGTCCAAAATTCCATCCCACCCTGTCCCACCTATCATTCAACCCAGTCTCACATGCCATCCCACCGTGTCCCAAGAGCCATCCCATCCCACATGCCATCCCACCATGTCCCACATGTCATCCCATTCTGTTCCACGTGCCATCCCATCCTGTCCCACTTGCCATCCCATCTTATCTCCCATGCTTTCCCATTCCGGCTGTCTCACATGCAATTTCATCCTGTTCCACATATCATCCCATCCTTTTACCCGTGCCACCCCATCTTTTATCACATTTCATCCCATCATGTCTCACATTCCACCTCACCCAGTCCAGAATGCCATCCCGTGACCCTGTCTCACATGCCATCCCACCCAACTGTGTCCCGCATTCAATCTCATCCTATCCCACATGCCATCTCACCATGTCTCATATGCCATCCCATCCTGTCCTAGATGCCATCTCATTATGTCCCCATGCTATCCCATCCTGCCCCACATGTCATCCCATTCTGTCCCACATGCTATCCCATCCTGTCCTACATGGCATCCCATAATGTCCTACATGGCATCCCATCATGCCATCCCATCTTGTTCCACATGCCATCTCATTTTGTTCCACATGCCATCCCATTATGTTCCACAGACCATCCCACCTCGTTCCACATATGCCAATCCACCCTGTCTCACATATGCCGCAACACCAATCACCAATCTGCCAACCATTATGCCATATCATGTACCCACAATTATTTCCTCTAATTCCCATCTTCTCATCATATTCCCAACATAATATTCTACCTACCAAGCAGTCCTAATTCCAATCCTCCTTAACCTCATCCATTCAGCTATCCATCAAAACAAATACCCTGCCCAATCCACTTACCTCTATCAGCCTAACATGCCCCGTTCAACTACCATATTCCATTTACCTACCACCCTCCATTCCCCTTCACCCTCAATCCACCTACCACCCAAATCTACCTACCATCCCTAATACACTCACTATCCTCTATACATGTGCACATATCATCCTCCAGACCTAACCCACCACTTCTAGCCTTCCCCATTCACCTACCTTTTCCATTCACTTACATTACCTTCTCCATTCACTTACCTTCGCCATTCATCTACCTTCTCCATTCACCTACCATTCTCCATTCACTTACCTTCTCCATTCACCCATTTTTCCATTCACCTATTTTCTCTATTCACCCATCTTCGCCATTCACCTATTTTCTCCATTCACCTACCTTCTCCATTCACCTACTACCTTCTCCATTCACCTACCTTTTCCATTCATCTATTTTCTTTATTAACCTATTTTCTCCATTCACCTATTTTCTCCATTCACCTATTTTCTCCTTTCACGTATTTTCTACATTCACTCATCTTCTCCATTTACCTATTTTCTTTATTCACCTATCTTTTCAATTCACCTATCTTCTCCATTCACGTATTTTCTACATTCACTTATTTTCTCCATTCATTTTTCTCCATTCAATTTTTCCATTCTATTTTCTCCATTCACTATTTTCTATTCTTCCCACCTATCTTTTCCATTCACCTTATCTTCCTCCATTTCACCTACCTTTTTCTTCATTCACCTATTTTCCATTCCATTTATTTTCTCCATTCCTCACCTCATTTTCTCCATTCACCTATTTTCCATTCAACTATTTTCTCCATCCACATTTTCTTTGCCACCTATTCATCCTTAAACTTACTTGTTACTCATAACCCACCTTCTAGGAATGTACTCCTGCCATTCAATCCACTACCCACCCTACTCACCTATGTCATTAAGTGCGGATCAAAGGGTGACTTTTTTGGCGGGTTGGGGGGAGGAGGCAAATTAGTCACACCTGATTGTTATTGAAATCACACGGTGGCGTGGTAAGGCGGCACTGCGCACGCGACGCGTGCGTTTAAGGGCGTGGCGTCCGTCCGCTTAAAGGCCCTTGGTGGGTCTTAGAGAAAATCCCTGGTAGGAGTCCATGCTCCGCGATGTGGGGCATTTTGTAGGTCCAAAATGTTCCATTTTGATAACACATTTTATATTTTCATCATACTTTTTCCCACGCCACCCACTCTGCCAATCACTAGTATGATCACTATTTTCTCATACGTTAGTTCTATTACGCAAAACCATATCAAACAACACATAGCATCGGTGGCACGTATGTATTTAGGTGGGAGACCAAATTACTAAGTTTGTTTGTTTGATGAGAGTTTAACGGCACCAAAACAGCAAGGGTCAAACTGTGCCTGAGAGGTTAGATCATTCCAGAGGTAGGAAGGAGAGTAAACAGGGGAGATTTAGAGAAACACGAGAACTAAAAGCCAGAAAGCTGGGATTGAGAGAGGAGGTGTATGGGTGAAAAAATAATGTAAAGAGAGAGGGGGTGGGGAACGAGGACTAAATATGGTTGTAGAGGGAAGCATGATGAAGGAAGGAGATAATCTTATTCAGAGGTTTTTTTGGAAGAGCTTGGCTATTGAGTTGTGGGCAGCGAGGGAAGCTATGGGAAGGTTGTACAGGGAACAAGCAAGCAGGCAAGGAGAATGTGATGGACTATGAGGGTGCAATGGCAAATGTTGCAGAGGGGTGGGGGGAGGAGCCAATAAGGAGGTGCGGGTGAGTGAGGTGTGTGTGGCCTATTTTAAGGCGGATAATGTGGACGTTGTCGACACGGGATAGGTTGTGAATGGTGGGTTTGATCGGAATGGTGGGCTGGATGATGTGGAGTTTGTTATCAATTTGGGAGTCCCATGAGGTTTGCCAGCAGCCACGAACAAGGAAAGCGATAAGCGGTTTGATGTCAGAAAGGATTTTTGGAAAAAGGGTAGGGGGAAGAGTAAAGGCAAGCTTAGCAGCTGCATTAGCCTTGTCATTGCCAGGGATGCCAACATGGCTGGGTATCCAAAAGAAAAGAATATGTTTTCATAGAGCAGGGAGGGAGGGGGGGGGGGCGAAAGGAGTTTACGGAGGATGAGGTGAGATGTGGGGTTATTCCATTTAACAATGAGTAATGAAGTAAGGACAGCTTTGGAGTCAGAGAAGATGGCAAAGTGGCTGAGCGGAGAGTATTCAATAAAGTTAATGGCGAGGCGGATGGCCTTGGCCCGGCCGAGAAGATGGACGAGTAGTCGGGAAGCCTGCTACTAAGGGTAATGTTTTTAATGACGGCAGCAGCAGCTGTCTTGTCGCCTTCCTTGAGCCATCAGTATAGATGGAGGTATAGTTTGAGAGTTGGTCTTTGATTTGGTTGTGGAGGTTGATGAAGAGGTTAGGGTGGGTTTAAATTTTGTGATGAGTGGAAAGATCCAGTTGGATAGTGTAAAGGGGAGTGGCCCTGGGAGGAAAAGTAGGCCAGGAGAAAGTGCTGAGAGTGGTGGGATTGATGCCGAGATGGAGGTCTGATTTGATGCGTAAGCAGAAGGGAAAGGATAGGGTTCAAGTCCTATCAAAAAGGGTGGAGAAATTGGGGGTACCTAATGAGGTTGTAAACAGGGTTCTGGGTGTTGGTGAGGGCTCTTAAAGTATTGGAGAGGCTAAGCTTTCTACACCTTAGCAGGAATGGGGATTTGTTGGCTTCAACATGAAGTTTGGTGATTGGGGAGGTCCTGTAGGCACCCAAACAAATCCGGAGGGCTTCATTTCGGATGGTGTTGATGTGATTGAGGTACGAGTTGTGAGCGACACAGTAGACAATATTGCCGTAGTCAAGCTTGGCACGAATGGTGAGCCTGAAGATTTTGAGAAGAGCATGTCGGTTAGCACCCATTCTGTTTCAGATTGGTGATGATTTGTTTGTAGGAGAGTTTGTGGTCTACAGTTAAACCCAGGAGCTTAGTGTGGTCAACTTTAGGGATGCGAGTGCCTCTAAGCACTAGGTTCCGGTTGAGACGAAGGTTGTTAAAATGACAGAAGTGCATACACACTGTCTTGTCTTTGGAGAATTTAAAACCGTTGTTTTTGCACCAGACTTGCAGCCGGTTGAGGTTGAGTTAAAGCATATGATTAAGTCGTCCATGTAGAGGGCATGTTTGATGTTGAGGCCAAGGTCGTTTGCTATGTCGTTAATGCTCAGGTTGAATAGAGTGGGAGAGAGGATGCTGTTTTGGGGGACGCCCTCTTCTTGGGAATAGGGGTTGGAGAGGGTGTGACCAATACGAACTTGGAACTGCCTGGGTTAGAGGACGTTTTGAATAAAGGTGGTGAAGTGGCCTCTGAGGCCGATGGTGTGACGTTTGCGGATAATGCCGTATTTCCAAGTAGTGTCAAAAGCTTTCCTGAGGTCGTGAAAAATGACAATGAGGTGTTCTTTTTTTGCAAAGGATTCCCGGATAGCGGTGTCGAGTGTAATTAACTGGTCCAGGGTATCGCGACGTTTTCCAGAAGCCGCTTTGGTGGGGGCAGGGATTCTATTGGTCTCAAGGAACCACTTTAGTCTCTGGTTAATGATCCTTTCCATAATTTTACAGAGACAACAGGTGAGGGCGATGGGGCGGTAGATGGGGGGAGTCGGGACTTCCCTTTCCCGGTTTGGGGACGGGGGTGATGATAGCTGTCCTCCAGATAGAAGGAAAGGAGTGTGAGGACCAGATGTGCTTGAGTAGGGTAGTGGTGGCCTTGTTAAGGAGGTGTTTCAGGAATTGGTAGGGAATGTTATCTGGGCCCTTGGAGGTGCAGCCAGCGTCATGGATGGCTTCATTTAATTCAGAAAGGGTGAGAGGGGTGCTATAGCTCTCGGTGTTGTCGGAGGGAAAGGTGATACTCCGGGTTTCATCGTGAGCTTTTTTGGTTTTGAAAGCATTGGGGTAGTTGGTCGAGGACGAGATGTTGCTGAAAGAGGCAGCGAGGTGGTTAACGATGTCCTTTCTTTGTAGTGAAAAGGTTACCATTTCAAGAAAGATGGGGGATGGGAGACTTGCTCACCCTGCCGTGGAAGCTGTTAACCATTCTCCAAATCTCCTTAGTGGGGGTGTTGGTAGTGAGAGAAAAAATGAAGTTGTTCTAAGTGTTAATTTTACTGTCCTTGATAGTGTGCCTGGCTTTGGCTCGGTTGATGTGAAAAAGGTTGAGGTTGTGGGTGGTTGGCTTTTTTTTGAAGTTCCTGAGGGCCCTTTTTCTGTTCTTGGTGGCGTTTTGCAGTCATCAGTGAACCAGGGGTTTAGGGGTGATTAGGTGGTTTGGAGGTTTTGGGAATGGAGCAGGTGTCGATGTTGATAAGGATGTTACTGAAAACTGTTATGGGATCATCACCCTCGAGGAGACAGGGGGAGAGGTGTGAGTCGCAGAGGGTTCCAAAAAGAGGCCAGTTGGTTTTCTCGAGGTTCCAATTTGAGGTGTAGTCGGTGGGGGGTTGAAGGTTGGAGTGAATAAGAAGAGGATTATGGTTACTACCATAGAGATCAGCAGTGACCTTCCAGTTAAAATCAAGTAGGAGGTTAGGGGAACAGATAGACAGGTCAATACAGATGAGGGAGCCTGTGGCAGGGTGAAGGTAGGTCGGAGACTTAGTGTTGAGCAAGGAGAGGCTGTGCTGTCGAAGGGTATTTTCGACGAGCTGGCCTCTTGGGGTGATGGTATTGGAGCCCCACAGGGTGTTGTGGGCGTTGAAGTCACCAAGAAGGAAGAAGGAGGTGGGGAGCTGAGAAATGACGCTGTTAAGGCTGGTTGGTTAAACGTTGGCGTTGGAGGGGGGGGAGGGGGAGGGGGAGATAGATATTGCAAAGAGTGATGGTTTTGTGGAGGGAGATAGATATACAGATGGCCTGAAGGTCAGTGTTCACATGAACTGGGCTGTGTGTGATATCGTGTCTAACGAGAATGGAGACGCCCCCACAAGCCCTGTCAGCGTCCACTTAAAGTGTATAGTCAGCAAGTGAAGTTATTGAGGGAGTAATGGTTAGTGGTTTTTAAGAAGGTTTCTTGTAGGCAAAGGATGACCAGGTTGAAGGTGGTGGCCAGTAGGTCGATTTCTTCCGAATTGGCCTTAAGGCTTCTGATGTTCCATTGTATAATGTTGTGGGTGTTATTGTAATTGTTTATAGTGCACGCCATAAGGAGGCAGGGGGTTATCTGGAGGAAAATCTGTTGGGTCTGAGTTGGCTTTTTTTTTCTTTGGATCTGTCTCTGTTTTTTTAGGAGCAATTGTTTTTGAAAGTTGGACGAGAAGTATGATCGGTGTGTTCGGTAATCGAACAATCCATATTTTCTTCAGTGTCATACAAGTCATGTGGGTTTGGGTGGTGGACTGTTTGTTGATTGGTTGTTTGTTGATTGGTTGTTTGTTGGTTTGTTGTTTGTTTGTTGATTGTTAGCCTGGTTGGCTTTAATTTGATGTATAATGGTATTAGAGGTGTTGGGGTAGGGGACGGCGAGGGTTTCAGAGAAGGAAGGAAGGTCGAGGAGAGAAGTGGTGGTGGAGGTGGTTTGGGTATTGGGTGGGGTTGGGTTGTTGACAATGGTGATGGGCAAGAAGAGTCAGGTGAGGTCGTTTTAAACATGTGAGTCAGTTTTAGTTGTGTTAAGGGGAGCAAGGGGGTATTGGTGTTAGAGGAGACTGCGCTCGAGTAGGAAGGCTTGTGTGGAGGGAAGCGAGGAATTGTTTCCTGGCCTCTGGATAAGTGATGTTGGGATTAAGGGTTTTTAGTTTAGTTACTTGCTTTTCCTGAAGCCAGGTGGGGCAGTCTTTTGAGAAGGAGCGATGGTTGGCTGGGTGATTATCGTCGCAAATTGTGCTAACCCTAACTATCACAAGTAATGCTAAAGAATGATAATTAATTCAACGAATACTC
>JAIGNY010000690.1:95000-102500 GCA_020152595.1 Chiridota heheva
ATACAAAATCACCCATTTGGACAAAAAGTGAGAGAGGGGAAATTCTCCCTTTCTCCCTTAAATCCCGCCTATGCTCAAACCATATGTGTAGGAACCATGGGGCAGGAGGCACGTTTTTTCTACAATTTTGAAAACTGACAAGACTGCCCCTTTTTTTTTAATGAAAAGTGCTCCTCAATTACAGCCAAAAAACGCCATTAAACTTGAATTTCTGCTTCCTCTCCCTTGCCTGAGCTCCTTCCAATACACAAGCCGTTCTGGTTCCCATAAGAACTACATTGCAGTGTCATTGCTCAGGGATAGACCCAAATCGATTTTGTCGAGGGCCAGTAAGGTTTACCCACCATTTCGGGTATTCCCAGCCTTTTGTTGCGTCACTGCTAATCAACAAAAACAGTCTCATACGCAGCCCCAAAATATATATTGAGCTACTACATTATTGATGTTCTACACTCCCCGTCAAAAGTAAATAAAACAAAACCCCGCTCCTCCTTTTGATGTTGGCGCGGAATTCTGCATGCTGCGATTAGGTGCAACATTAAAAGGGGGAGAGGGGGGGGGGCTTGAGTTAATCTTAGGTTTTTGAAGCTTGTTGCAGATTTTGCTATTTTGTTTCATTTGTGTTTTCATGTTTTGTTCGGGATTGTCAAAACGCCTGTACAGAATTGGTACAAGATGGACGTGAAGAAAGGCAGGGTAAGTGAAAATCAAATTTGGTGTGGAAATATTAAGGCTTTCAAATAGATTTTAGGCAATTTTATTTTGAAGGGCTGGTAGGCAAATTTGTGGTCGAAATTAGTGTTTTTGCGAAATGGGAGGAATGTTACGCTTTTAATAACGGGGGTCTTTATTTTTGGAACAGATGGGGAGATACTTAAAAGGAGGGTGCTGGCTATATATAGTCCCCGAGGCGATACGGTAAGTAAATGGAGGGAACTACACATGCAGTTGTGTGAGTTATAGGCGCTAAAATTAACTTCAGTTGGTAATTGAAAGGGAGTATGTTGTAAACTAACAAACATATCCAATTTCAGCCCTCGAACAAATAGAGGGCGTCGCACAATATGTATGAAGTTAGTCTAAGGCTATGTCGGATATGTTAGAAGATTGTATGGCATTTTCAAACAAGTGTGGGCCAGGGGCATTGTTTGGGGCCAGGCGTATTGCTTGGTTTACAGTTTCTAATCGGGCACATTTTTACAGCCTTTGTTTTCTATGGGGAAAGGGGCAGTGTTTCCTAATTTCTCATAATGATCTGTTAATTGGGCTAAGCAAAGGACTAGGGGAAGTAACTTACAGAGAGCCAGTTCCGAAAGCAAATGGCCTGAATAGTTAGGAAATTAAGAGGGCTATAAGTGTGTGTGCGTGTGTAGGAAGGGGGGGGGGGAGAGAAGGGGGAGGGGGGAGTTGTGGCATCTAAAATTAAAGCGTATTGCTCGAAGAACCCCCAATAGGCAAGTCTTAAACTCTCCAGGCGTTGTGCGAGTAGGGGTTCACTTATTTGACCGATTATCAAACATTTTTGTTTAAAGTTAATAGGTTTAAAGATAGTGCCGTCATTTAACTACTATATATTCAAAGCGTTTTTTTTATTTTATCTTAATAGGTCGCATGAGAGATATAGAGGGCGCAGGAAGTGCCTTGAACGCAGTGAAAAGACCCGTATCCTGCTCTGAATATGGCGGAGGAGTGCATGTAGGGTGCGGAGGGCGTTGGAAGGAAATGGGAGAGGACATTTTACGTCGCAACAACATTGAAAGGGGTGTTTTTTGTCAAGCGGTTTATGAATTATTAGATAAGGGGAGTGGCAAAAATCGTAATATTTTTTGATGGTCCAGTCAATTGTGGCAAAACATTTCTCTTGTTGCCCATGGCAGTTATTTATGATGTATTTTTTGAGCCCAGCGACAAATACGTTTGCGTGGGTGGGTGCCGAAGAAGCCGATGTACTATTCTTAAATGACTTTTGTGGAGCCACCAGCTCATCTCATGGCACGATCTTTTGCTGTTAATGGTAGGGAGCTTAGTTTATTTCCTCGCCCCTAAAAGGAGATAATTTTATCCGGAAAAATCCGGAAGAACTCAGCAATTGACTTGTTGGGAGCGAGAGAAGCTCTGGGAAGGCAAGCAAGGAGAACGTGATGAATTGTGAGGGTGCAATGGCAGTTGTTGCAGAGGGGTTGGGGGAGCCAATAATGTGGGGGTGAGTGAGGTGGGTGTGACCTATTCTAAGACGAGTCATATGAATGTTGTCGATACGAGAGAGGTTGTTGATGGTGGGTTTGATCGGAATGGTGGGCTGGATGACATGGAGATTGTTATCAATTTGGGAGTTCCATTAGGTTTGCCAGCGGTCACGAACAAAGGAAGCGATAAGCAGTTTGATGTCAGAGAGGGTTTTGGGAAAAGGGGGAGGGGGAAGCTGAGGGCAAGCTTAGCGGCTGCATTAGCTCTACCATTGCCAGGGATGCCAACATGGCTGGGTATCCAGAAGAAAATAACACTTTTCCTGCAGAGGGTGAGCGAAAGAAGTTCCCGGAGGAGGAGGTGGGATGTGAAGTTATCCCATTTAAGTTTGAGTAAATAAGTAAGAACAGCCTTAAGTTTTGAGTCGGAAAAAAATGGTAAAGTGGCTGAGCGGAGAAAAAAATCAATAAAGATGAGGGCGAGGAGAATGGCCTTTGCCTCGTCTGAAAAGATGGACGAGTTAGTCGGAAAGTCTGCTACTAAGGGTGATATCTTGGATGACGGCAGCAGCAGCTGTCTTGTTGCCTTCCTTGGAGCCATTAGTATAGAATGATGGAGGTGTAATTTGAGAGTTGGCCTTTGATATGCTTGTAGAGATTGATAAAGAGGTTATGGTGGGTTTGGGTTTTGTGATGGTGGAGAGGTCCAGGTGGATAGAAGGAAGGGGTAGCCCAAGGAGGAAAAGTGGGCCAGGAGAAGTTGCCGATAGTGGCGGGGTTGATGCCGAGATGGAGAAGGTCTGATTTAATTGTAAACTAAGGGTTGGGGATAAGGTTTAAGTCCAATTAAAGAGGGTGGAGAATTTGGGGTACCTAATGAGGTTGTAAACAGGGTTCTGGGTGTTGGTGAGAACTCTAAAAGCATAAGAGAGGCTAAGCTTTCTACATTTAAGTAGAAAGGGGGGTTCGTTGGCTTCAACATGAAGGCTGGTGATTGGGGAGGAATTAAGTCAGAGGGCTTCATTTTGGATGTGGCTGAGGTATGAGTTGTGAGCGACACAGTAGACGATATTGCCGTAGTCAAGCTTGGCACGAATGGTGATGAACCTGAAGATTTTGAGGAGAGCATGGCGGTTCGCACCCCAAGTGGTGTCGGTAAAAGGGCGGAGAAGTTTAGAGGGAGCTGTTGCATTTTACTTTCAGGTTGGTGATGTGTTGCTTGTAGGAGAGCTTGTGGTCTAGAGTTAAACCCAGGAACTTCGTGTGTTCAACTTTCGGAATGCGATTGCCATTGAGCACGAGGTTCGTGTTGGGTGGAAGTTGTTAAAATAACAGAAGTGCATGCAGACCTGTCTCGTCTTTGGAGAATATAAAACCGTTATTGTTGCACCAGACTTGCAGCTGGTTGAGGCTGATTTGGAGCCTATTTTCAACAAGAGGAAAGCTAGGGGAGGAGTAGAAGATGGTGAAGTCGTCCACGTAGAGGGTACGTTTGATGTTTGGGCCAAGGTTTTCTGCGATGTCATTAATGCTCAGGTGGAAGAGAGGATGCTGCCTTGGGGGTAGAAAGTGTTTGTTCCAAATCGGGAAAACTTGTCCCCGTCAACTTTTTATAACACTTAACAAGCACCATTTTTTCCATAAGAAATAGATGTACAATTTTTTCTCCGGCCCTTACCTTCTGACCTTTAGTCGTGCAAGCAAACGCCAAACCTTCGCTCTGTTTTCGCCAGATGCGCCCCCTCGGTACACGCGCTTGATAAATTCATCGGGTTTTATAGGCAAATGACGCTCCATCAAAATAAAACATAATGTTGGTCTTCCAAAATTGCTTATTTTGTTCCCGGTTTACTTTACGGGAAAATCGGAGGCGCTTTCTCAAATCACTCCTACTCAATTTTATTTTCCTGGCTTGTAGATAAAAGTAGCCCCTTTATTAAATTTGTTGTACAGTTGTGATGCCGATTTCTCTCATGTTGTTTTTGAGACGTTGATTTGGCTCGCAGCAAACATCCATTTCCTTTAATTTCATTTGGCGATCACAGCAAGTCGGTCAGGCCCCACCTCTAATCTTACCCTCCTTGTTTTTGTTTGCCAGCCCCTCTCTTAAAAGTAGTTTTTTTTTTTGGGCCGGGGGAAGGGGAGGGTCCTTTTTCTGACGCTTTGTTCGAACCGGCTGGAGAAAGTGAACATATTTCTGCCACCTCACGCAGTTTTATGTCCCTCTGTTCTTAAAACTGGGTGTATGCACTTGTCTCCAATATAACAATAGGGAATAATGTGTCCAGCAACGACTAGATTTAATTTTGATTTTGTGTGTGGACTGAGTACTTACAGATAAAGACATGACGGCAAAGGCATGCATGCTAAAATGACCATGATAACAATATTTTGAATGAAATCTTTTCTGTGTGTCCATTTTCATATTGGAAAGGAAAATATGAACGATTTCTTTGTATCAAGTTTTTAACCTCATGATATATCTAATTGGACGTGTGCGTAGGCCCCATATGTATATTCGGCGAGAAGTGGAATATCTTAAACGTTCAACTTTTGAGGAAACATGCTTAATGGTTGGATATTATCCCGTCAAAATGGTTTTACTATGGCAAATGGTTTTACCATGACAAATGGTTTGATCATGACAAATGGTTTGACCATGGCAAATGGTTTGACCATGGCAAATGGTTTGACCATGGCAAATGGTTTGACCATGGCAAATGGTTTGACCATGGCAAATGGTTTGACCATGGCAAATGGTTTGACCATGGCAAATGGTTTGACCATGGCAAATGGTTTGACCATGGCAAATGGTTTGACCATGGCAAATGGTTTGACCATGGCAAATGGTTTGACCATGGCAAATGGTTTGACCATGGCAAATGGTTTGACCATGGCAAATGGTTTGACCATGGCAAATGGTTTGACCATGGCAAATGGTTTGACCATGGCAAATGGTTTGACCATGGCAAATGGTTTGACCATGGCAAATTAGAAATAGAACCATATAACTCACATTCTCTATTCCAAGCATTGGCTCCCAATTACTCTGAGAATTAAATTTAAGATTTTAGTATTAGTTTTTAAATGTATTCACTGTTAATCTCCAATTTATCTTCAAGAACTCATATTTTCTAAACATTCAAAATATAATATTTGCCGCCGCGTTTGGCTTCATGTACCAACCACAAGGCACACAACACTTGGTGGTAGGGTATTTTCTAGGGTGGACCACTTTAGTGGAATGAACTGCCAGTTAAAATCAGACAAACCGAAAATCAATCTACGTTTCTAAAAGTTCATAAAACTCATCTTTTTAAAGCTTATTTCAATAGCTCATTTTAATTGTTTTTCATCAGGATTTTATGGGGTAAAGGGTAGTTTCATTTATTGTTTTCATTGTAAAGCGTTTTTGGAAATGATTGTAAACACAAAACGCTATATAAATAAATTTGTATCATTATCATTACAAGAAGAGCCTTCAATAAGCCAAAAGGTATACTTACTGCTGTTACACACACGTCAAATTTACATTTTGTTCTCAGTATACTGCTTTTCGACACTATGTTAAAAATGGTTGATTTAGTGGCGGACTTTAATTATCAATTCTTCAGTTTGATGAATTAGAGGGCAAAAATCAATTTGCCGGGTAAGTGCGGAGTAACTGTCCCTTGACTACGCTACTGCCCTACATTTTGTTGGATATTGATTCCCAATTCGCGAAATGTAAAGCCCTATTAATGTGCAGCTATGAAACCTAACGATAGCAAATAAATACAGGATCGACGGAGCGTCATGGTGTTGGTGGGCCAACGTTCTCCGTCATGTGTGAAGCGGTTTTGTAAATATCTTTACTTAAAAGAATCTATATTTATTCATGATTTTCATCAAACCTCAATACTTTGATCCATTTCACATGCATTTACATTCAAATATAAACGATTTGAACAATTCTTATATAATACATATTTGCATAAAATGTGTATATATGGGTATACCACAAAACTGTATTTTAACTTATTAACAGCTTCAATTTCTTTCAACATTTTTGCTAAATGAAAATATATTCCACATATTCATTTTTGTTGTTTTTTGATCAACCAACAAAATGGACAGTAAAGAAGATTCTTTTTAACAAGCTTCTTCGTTGTCCAATCCTCTAAAAATACCAAGACATTGAATTCGAATCTATTAAATATAAATCCTGAATAACTTCTTGGACATAAACAGCACAAGGCATAGGAACCAGAGGGGCTGGCACCAGGAGTGTTCAACCAATTTCCCCATATTCAAGGGACTAAGAGGAGGAGAGCTGACCCCATACATTTTGGGGCAGTATTTTTTAACCAAAATGCCTCAATTTAACGACCTTCAAATCGCTATACCTATTGGTGGTGTAATAATTTCAGACATTGCCGCACTGTATACGTGGAAGTGTATAGCTCTGTGGACCTTGAAGTCGCATTTAATTTCCTAAAACTCAAAATGTATGCATCATGATATGATAGGATGAGGGCACTGATGTATCGGAAAACCTTCCGCGTATATCTTCACCTGCGTACACACTTTCATATTTAGTGGAACATCTATGCCAATAAGGCCAGGGAGGGTGTGAATAGAATACTTAAAGAGGACATGTCATAGGTGTAGGAACGGGGCACTGGGGGAACGTGCCCCTAACTTTTTCGGAAAATGACAAAAGTGCTCCTTTTAAAATAAAAAGTGCCCCTCAATTACTGTCAAAGGTGCAAGAACTGGTGGAATTTCCGCACACTTTTTAAAAAATATTACAAAAGTGCCCCTTCCAAAATTAAATGCCCCTTAATTACTTTTTGTCAGTCACATGTACGGGGGAATGGTTTCCCATTGATAATTAGCACATTTCTAAAAATGAAGTGCCCTTTTACTTTACTTTATCATCTACAGACAGGGATGGACACATGCATATGACTTGGGGAAGTGCCCCCTAAAAGGTCAAGCCCCCACTTTTTGAACGCTCCTTACACCTCGGGACATGTATTCTGGCTCCTATGATCTGTTGACACCATAAAGATTGAATACTTAAGGGGACATGTGTCCTGGCTCCTATGATCTGTTGACACCATAAAGATTGAATATTTAAGGGGACATGTGTCCTGGCTCCTATGATATGTTGACACCATAAAGATTGAACACTTAAGGGGACATGTGTCCTGGCTCCTATGATCTGTTGACACCATAAAGATTAAATACTTAAGGGGACATGTGTCCTGGCTCCCATGATCTGTTGACACCATAAAGATTGAATACTTAAGGGGACATGTGTCCTGGCTCC